>VXAU01003437.1:736263-766803 GCA_013399695.1 Formicarius rufipectus | reverse complement strand
TTTTTAAATTTACTTAGTGACTCAAACTCCACAAAGTACTATTCCTACTTCTCACCAGCTGGAGGTCCATATGCCACTGCATCTTTACTCTTGTAAATACACGTTTGAAGTCATGCTCACAGATCAGACTTTTGGTGGTTAATATGGCAATATGTTAAAATGTCAAGTGATGCAGAATGAGTGAGTCAGGGGAAAAACAGAAGCAATATTCTGCACATTTAGAAAATTTTCCTTCTGAAGGGCTCCCACTGGTCTGCAGATATTGTGGGATTTGTGCTAATCTGACAGGGTCAGCACGGGGCTGGGATTCAGAATGCACAGCATCTTGATAGAAGCATCTGTGAGAGGCAGCAGCTCCCAGCTTCTTAACGTTGTCTACTAACATGTTTAAACTAAATTAGGAACAAAAAATACAGTCTGACACATTGCCCATGAAATATTGCCAGCTTCTTGCTGAAACTCTTCATTACTCTAGAATGAGTGGTAAGTGTTCCCTGAGAAGAAGGAAATTTGTGACTTAGTGTTCAAAAAAAAAAAAAAAAAACCAACCCAAAAACCAAAGCAGGAAATCTTTTGAACTTTGGCAGTGCTTTAGAGAGCATCCTAATGACTGTGTCTGCAACTTGTATCTGCAGAGCAAGACCACCAGAGGCTTCAAAGCTTTAGACCTCAGTCCGTATTTTCAACTCAGTAAGGCCAGCACCTTCACCACCCACATTTCAAGCAGAAGTACAATCCCTGAACTCGTATGTTTTCTTTTCCCATTGTATAATAGCCCTTAAATCTGGCAAAAACTCTGCAAGCCAATGCTCTAATTTCTAGTGCTGAATAAAATAGTCAGGGTAAGAATAGAAAATGCAACTTATAGCTTTCTACAAAAGAGCTGCCACTAGTAAAGGGATAGCAGTTTTTGTTCATTTTAGTGATTCTGCTTTTAAAAACAGACTTCTGCCATTGTGAAAGTTGCATTTAACTAGTCTCCAGTTCAGTGGCTCATAACAAAGGTGTAAGAAATCAATTCGTGCCACGAATCCATGGTGTATGCCAGAGATGGGCCCAACAAATGCAGTCTTGTAGCAGGCAACACTTTAGATATGAGTGACAGGAGAACCATGTGACTGCTTTGTTCTTCATATGAATGTATGAAAGTATAAATAGCCTTGCCTTTTAGATAAAAGAGTATGTTGTTTTCTTGAGACTCCAATTACATTAATCTCTCTGCAGACTGTTTTCAGCTTCTGTGTGGTCTGTGCAAACCAATATATAATGCAACTAATCTATGCATAATGAGGTAGATAACACTCAAAAAGGAGCTGTAGTTCTGGGAGAAAACTGGAGTCCTCCAAGGATGCAGTAATGGATTCATTCAGTTACTTAGAATTCAGCATGCAACCATATCTATGCCTATTTATATCATAAGATGTTTCCCAGTATTGTGCATATAGAGATGATGAATAAGGAGATGGGATGGTCTACAAATCCAGGCTGGCAATTTAATCAGAACTGTCTGCTCTGCCTCCACGATAATTAGTAGTTCAGTGCTATAGGAACCTTGAGATGAAAATTCTAGTAAATTTTGGTTTTACTGTGTAGTAGGATTTGGAATTCTCTTTTGGGGGAGAGGGATGAGAATGCAGTGTGAATGCAAAGCCACAGTTGAGAAGTCCAGTTCACATCGTGTTACTGAAAAGCATTCACTAACATTTTTCCCTTGAAAGTGTAACACAAACCTCCCACATTCCTTGAGTCCAAGTAAAATGTAGCTGCTTATTTGCTCCATGTTCTTAGGTTATAATAAAAGTTGTTTTCCACACTGGACCGTGGGAGGGTTATCTCTGAGTTAAAAAATAATGTTTTTTGAAGAAAATGTTCTTTAAAGCAAAGAATATTGAGCAAAACTGGCTAGATTGGCATTTTCTAGATTAGCTGTTTCTCTTAAATGGCTCCAAGTGCACCATGTGCTGAAATTAATGGGATATCTCTCTTGGAGATTTTTCTTTTACCCTTAGATGATATTCAGTCCTGGTTGGCATAAAGAAAACCCTCCAGAAGCTCACAGCATGTAAAACCCGTCAGTTCTAGAAACTGAATCTGCTGAGGTTTTGTCATCTTAGAAGGCATAACACAGTTAAAGAAAAGCAAGTTAAAGTCTACAGTTACTGTAAAAATCTGCATCAGCAATTTGTCAAGGTGGAGGAAAAGAAAAAAAGTTGTTCTTGTCAGAAGTTATCCAGTATCTAGAACTTTTTGCATCATGTGCAGTAAGCAAAATAGCTCTACTCCTCTGAACAGACATTTGTTAGTAGAGTACTTGTTTAGTGCTGTAATGTCATGTATTTTCATTTTCTCATAAAAACCAAAAAACCCCAAACTTTTAGGTTGTGATTTCTCCTGTAGATTGAAAAGGAGGGAAGTGGGGCGGGAAGGGAGGGAGGGTGCTTTGTTACCAAACAGTATAGGTCAGCTAAATTTGTCCCCAAGAAACTCACGTCAGTCTCATCTATGTATGACTCATTTCTTCCCTCTTCTGCCCATATGGGCTGTTGCCAGAGCTACCCCTTGAATTATACGAAGGGCTAATTAACCTTCTTCATGAAAAAGTCAAGACTCTTGAAATTGGTCCTTCCTTCACATGGAACTGGGGATGACTGTGTATCTCCTAGAGCCTTCCAGCTCTTGGTTCCTTCAGTAGTGAAAGAGTTTAATAAAGAATGTAGAGGCATCTTGTGAAGAAATAAAAAAGGACCAAAGTAACATGAAAAAATGCTTCAGAAGACCCAACAACTAGAAATGTCATTTTAGCAAGGGATCTCCAGTACCTACTACAGCAGTTCCACAGGCAGACCAAGGGTACTGCATTGCCTTCCACAAGTGAGAAAACAGAAGATTCCATCAATCACTTTACTTCCATCAGTCCTCATTACTTGGGCACCTCTTCAAACTTGTCACATATATGGGGACTGCAGAGCAAAGACTGGCATTAACTGGGAGTATTCTAGACTACTTTTCGAAGTGTGAGTTGTAACTCGACTTGGAAGTCAGCCTCTCGTGCCCATCATGCTTGGTGGCATTGGTTACAGTAAGGACAGGGAAAAGGCAGGGTATTTTGCTTCTCCTAAAGGATTATGAAGGCTCAGAGGCAAAGTGGAACTGCTGAGGTTCAGACTTGGCAGGGTCGTACTGCTGTTGTGGGTTCAGAAAGCAGGTGCTTCCTTACCCACGTGGCTCAGTCCGACCCTGCGTTTGCAAGGCTGTGAGAAGCTGGCAAGGTGGGGGTACTGGGGCCAGCTGCTCTGCAGACTTGGGCAAAAATAAACCAGGCCAGTCATGCACCCTTTTTAGCAAGAGCCTGTCCATGAATTCAGCACTGGAAAGGAGTAGGACTGAAGACCCATTTGGACTTGTGTAAAAACTTCTTGCTCTGTTTTTGGGACTTGGACAATCAAAATTTTCTGTGTGTTGAGTTATGCTATTGCTTTCCAAGTAATTATTTAAGTACTTTTGCTGTTCTGTCTTTCATCACTCTACTTGCATTGCTTTGGGCTAGTTTGCTGTGTTTCTCATTTTTATCCAGTCTTCAGAGTATTTGACTCAATTTTCCCCTCTTTATTTGTTGGCCTCTTATTAATCTAATTCAGAATGCAAATACAAATAACAGCATCATTGCTATTCAAAAGCTGAGAGTATGCAATTTATTTTGAATTCTAACAGAACTGTTTTATTGCTGTAGGTAGTTTGTATGCAGACTAAAAATCTTTATTTCCTATAGAAAGCAGCACTTGCCTCATCATTAAGGATGTGTCTCTATCTGTGAATGTACCTTGTTACTAGTTCCCCACTGAATTGTTTAGAATATTGGGTAGAGCTGCAAAACATTATTTTTCCCATCCATTTGTGGATCTGCTTTAAATCTTGGAAGGTACTTGGTACACCTTGGTCTGGACTGTTTCTGATTAATTCCCTGGAAATACTACTTCCTCATTACAGAACACAGATAGAATTTATAACATGAGGAAGCAGTATCTCAAAGGGCAAGTGACCCACTAGTTATAAAGTCATGTGCCATACATTTAGTGCCACTTAAATCTAATTTCAAGCCCCTACATCTGTAGGACTTCTTGGCAGTAAGACCAATAACAGAGATAGATAGACAATTTCTTTTTTTATCTGTAGACTACTCTGTACAACTGAAGCATTGAATACTGTGCTAATTTGTGCAATACCTTGGTTAACCCAGCATCCCTGAGTTAAATAACAGCAGAAAGATTTAACACTTTTTAAACAGAAAAGCACAGAAGAGTGCTGATTGCTTATCTCTTCAAATTGCCTGTTGCAAGAATGATCTCATGGGGGATGTCTAGGGAAAAGATTAAGTTGCCATTCATTGCTGGGAATTCCACTATAGCTCTTGGAATGCCTTAAAAATAAAGCAGTTTCTTAAACCCACTCTTTTGTCTAAATGGCACTTACAGGTAACCAGAAAATGAGCTCATTTGCTTGACCTGATTTGTGTGGAAACTTCAAAGTTAAGGCCCATTGCTCTGAAATGGATATGAAACTGGACTTGTTGAACAGAGGGCAGCAATTTGGAGCTGTTGAGTCATGGAGAGTTTCCTGTGAACAAGAGGGTCTTTGCAGAACAGCAGGGACTCTTTGAAGAGCTCAGTGATTTCCAGAAAAAAGTTTGAAGCTCCTCTTTTCTTCTCTTTCTCTTCCTTTTTTTAAGGATGGGAAAAAATCCAGGTGAGGTGGTAGAAATTAGCATTTTGCTCTGAGCAGCTGAAATGGCATTTGTGTACTCATGTGAGTACAGTCCTAGTACATCATATGAGTCAGTCAACCACTGCTTTGCCAACAGCATTCTTGTCAAATGCTCTTTGCCCTCCTAGATTCAGGTCTGCTGCATGAGGTGTGTGTATGCTCTCAACTTCTCAGTTATGGTTTTGCTGACACAGCAACAGTGGGGCAAGTTCAGGAGGACAGCTTCATTTGTCAATGATTTTGAGATGCATATATGAAGAAAGGCATGTTTTAAGAGGCAACATAACTCCACCTGACATGGAGGCTCTTCCTTTTATCCCAGTGCAAACATTGCTACAAACCATGAAAGAAGCAGTGACTGTACTGTTCAGTGTGCTGGATCTTGTTGCTCCAGGTCGAGTTGAACAACAAGAGCTGTGCAGTTCATATGAACAGTAGGATGGTCACACACATCAAGGAGCTACTGAGACCCCAGAACGCAGCTCAGTTGGTTAGATTTTGGTGCTAATAATGTCAAAGTTGTGGGTTCAATCCCTGGAGGGGCCATTCACTTAAGAGCTGGACTTAAAGATCCTTGTGGGTCCCTTCCAACACAGAATATTCTATGATACAGGCACTTATGATCCTGCTGGATCTTGCTGGAGGGCTCTGTAAATTATATGACCCTCGTATTCATAAATTCCAAAAAGCATGATTAGAGCTCACTATCAATTGCCTATTTTCCAGCACATTGTACTTCATGCTAAGCTTGCTTTAGGTCATCACTAAAACATTAAGACAATTCAGTCTTTTCAAATTTTTTAATGTGAAAAGCTTACTAGTTTTAATATACTTTGGATGCTTTTGATTTTTAAAGAACACTGAATCAAATGTGGTGATACAGAGTTTTTACTTGAATACATTCTAAAGTCACTTGTGTGTAAATCAAGAACTGATTGGTAAATTAAATTGCCTAAACTCTGCCAGCAGCAGCAGAGCTGGAAATTGCAAAAGCCTGTAATAAAGTGTTGCAGACAAGTTATCGCCTTCTTTTCATCACTCTGTGAGCTGTAGCAGCAGCAAACATTCAAATTCTACTTGATTTCACCACAGAACACACTAAAGTGTGGTTCACAAACTGTACTGCCCTTGAACCATCTGGGGTTTGTAGCGTGGAACTTCTCATACTCTTCAGTTTATAAGATTGTTTTGTTACTGCTGCAGTAGTTGTTACTGTTTGCTTTGGAAGTTGCTGCTTTCAGGGTTCAGCCTGTATCTCCGGATAGCTTTGGTCAAAGTGCTTACATAAATTGAAGCCCAGTCACTGCTAGCAATAGAGGAGGTGCATCCAATTTCCCCACCTTTGAATTTTCTTAGCATCATGGATCATTTGTGTCTTTGGGAGAGGGAGGGGAAGAACCCAACAACAAAAAAAGAAACTGCTTTGTAAGCTCTACTCCCTATGATACAAAGTTTAGAACTAATCACCAACACCATAAGAAGACTTTTGGACTTCTTATTTTTCTTAATTAATTGTACAAAATGCCTCTTTTTTTCTCTCTCTCTTCCCCCTCCCCCCCCCACTTTGTTTTTTCCTGAGGAGATCATGGTATTGCTCCGAGATGCATTTTGCCTTGCAAGAAAGGGGTAGCAAGAACATTATTTGTAAGCTCAGTATCGCCTAGGTCCAGCCTCTTCCCCATGACTCACTGCAGCTCCTGGTTGATGGCATGGCTCATCTCCTCCTACCTACTTCCTTCGTCTCTTCAGATGTTTGCTCATCAGCCACTTGTCCCTCAAGGCCTCTTTACACAGCTATACCTGGTTTCATTCAACTTGAATCTGTTCTGCCCCCTGTTCATGTCATGTTTCTTTGCTGGATGCTTTTGCTCTACTCAATATTTATCTAAAACTAAAAGATACTATAGACAACACTTGTTACATCAACTTACTTGTGGCTGGAGATGGTTCTTTCCATACTGACATCATTACTATTTAGATCGTTCTTCCAAGCAGCAGAGAGCAGCTCAGGGCACAGGGTTGTAGGACAACATAGCAGTAACCTCCTGCCTCAGCTCAAGTAGTGCTGGTTTGACTGACAGGTAATAATGGAAATAATAATACAGGTAATAGTGGAAATTAAGTGTGATGGGCTACAGAAACATACAGCACTTCTCACAGCCTTAACAAAATTCCCAGAGGTGCTAGTAGAGGTAGATCAACATGGCTGTGTGCCTCAACCAATCCCACTTCGAGGGATATAGTTCCCCTGGGGGCTGTGAATATATCCATATGTGTCTATTGCTCCCATTGGAGTGTTTGACAACCACCAAATTTAGAGCTGACTGTAGTCTCTGGGGAGAGAGAGATGTGTGGTTTGGCTGCAGCCACACCTTGGATAGCAGCATGAACAAACCAGATGTGCTGAAAACATCACTGCAGGGCTGTCATTGCTGCTGGGACTGCCTGGAAGATGAAAACAGCTTGTAAAACAGAGAAAAAATGAAAATCTGTTTTACCTGTTTGAATATACATTAGGCAGCTCTCTTATTCTTTTCTTTTTCCTCTCTCTCTTTCAAAATGGACCCCAAATTCACCCAGCTCGATGACATTTTTACCACAACCTCTAATGACCCCAAACCCATGGCTTTTTTACACTAGCATTTCCCTATGCTCTATTTCTTCCGAGCTTGCTCTGTTCCATCTCTTTGCCTGTGTCCTCAGCTGGGGTTTCACATCCCAGCACCAACTAGAGCCTGAAGACACTGCTGAGCAGATGGTGGAGCTGCTTCTTGCGCAGCCCTGCTGCTGTCCTGTGGCATTTTGCCTCTGTACAAGGCAGTGGCTCTCAGCATATCAGCTGGGGATGTGATGAGCAGACCTGGGGTAAAGTAAACCATGACTGCTGTTTAACTTTCTGGGGAAAAAAAAATCCTCCCTTTGTGTTCAAGTATATGGTAAAATTAATGTTGATACAGGCTGAGAGAGGAATAAGGTGGGAATGTCAGGAAATTGCAGTGTGTTCATTAGCATATGAAGAGGGCTATATTTATACCAAGTACAAGAAAGGCAGCATGATAAGGTGGGCATTTAGGAAGATATAAAAATTTTCAGTATAGTATGGCTAGAACTGCACGTGCCTCTGATGTTACTTTTGAAGAAGCTGCTATTGTTTCCTTACCACAGATGAACTCAAACATGCTTGAGAAAAGTCCAAGTCTGAGAATTCAAGAGACTTGGATCAAGCTGCTAACTTACTACCAGCTGTGTGTGCAAAACAAATCACTTTCCTATGTTCTGAGACAAGGACTACAGTGAAATCAAGGTGTTGCCTCATAGGCTCCTTGAGACATAGGTAACTTTTAACAGAGATTCCTGTTGATTAGTAAAGTGCCCCTATTGATGCTGCCAAAATAAAGTAATCCACTATTGGGGAATACCATGATCACATTGCAAAGTAGAAAGTCAGATTCCTTACAGGCACTGTGAGCATGGCAATTAATGATGGTGATGATGTGTCCTGTTTTGTGTACTTTTAGATATAGTGTCCAGCCTACGGTGGATCTTAAAAGCTTAGAACTAAGAATATTGATTTATAGAGTTTCTGAACTGTCACTGAAATTGTTGGAGTGTATTTGAAAAAAGAAAATGCTTTTATTGAACATTATCTGTCTCTTTAAGTGGTATTTCCTGTGGAGTGAGATAGGAGAGTATCTCAGTGTAAGGAACCCCGAGAATCTGGTCAATATCTGTGTACAAAATATATCTAGAGATCTCTTCTGTGAAACTTTACATCATGTTCACTTGAAAGGTTGAATATTATAACCTGTATTTCAAGCAAGATGAAAAGGAAGTAAAGAAAAATCAGCTGAGAGCTTCCACTGGAGTTGCAGTGGAACTGGTCTTTCATTTGCACATCTAGCCACGCTATGGATTCTACCTGACTTCAAGGAGCAGTTTCGAGAGTACTCACAATTTGTATACCAGCCACACAGTTCTACAAAGCCTCAGACTTGCAAGGCATGTGGTTTTCTTACATATATGCACCAAAGACGGCACACTGCTAAGTCAAAGTAAGATAGTATAGGTATATTTGAAATTCACTTTAATTAACTAAGATTTTCAGTCCTTGCTTAAAGACATGAAAAAGAACAGGATTCAGAAAACCTGTTTTTAAAAGGTTGGAGTCAGAAGTAATTAATGTTTAAAGTGACTGTATAACCATACACAGCCAACCTACATAAGGACAGATCCTCAAGAGGTTTGTGATTAGTAAGTTAGCCTTACTTCTGCCTAATATATTGGTACCTTGAGATGTAATAAACACTATGTACTGCTAAGAATCATCCACTGTGAGAAGACTTCATTGCAGTAACTGATTTTTCTAGTCAAAGTTTTAGCAAAAAATAACAGGTTTCCACTTCTAGAGGAAGTTGTCCCTGTATTAGGGTAAATACTGATAACCTCCCACCTCTGCTTCCTACTGCTCCTTCCATACAGTGCTGTCATAACAAGCCTCTGCTGAAAAGGACAGCATGTGACATTGCAGGTCACAGCAGCTCCTTGGTCTGCAAGGGGAATTATCACTGCATTATGTGAGACAAATTGCATCTTTCTGGCTGGATTCTCAGTGAAGGAATGTAACACTAAGAGGTGTATTAGTTCACTGCACCATTGCTTGTGCTGCCCTGGCTCCATGAATTTTATGGCTGAGTAAAGCATGGGTCACCAGTGGATCAATTTTTCAGGCTCCTGCATTTGACCCTCTTTCCAAATGGGCCTGGCCACCTCAGTCCTTGGGAATGTCTCAGGTGCATCCCCACTCTCCTGGGCTGCAGAATGTGCAAAGCTCACCCAAAGACTTCCAGAGCTACCTTCTTAAAATGTTTGGCTCTGTGGGCTCCAAGAACTGTCAGTAGCTCCTCTGAAGAGTGTGATTCTATGTTCCTATTCTTCATATTTAAAGACTTTCTTCTCTGAAAGTGCACTGTGGAATTCAAACCTATATTGCTCTAACCCTGAGGTTTTTCAACCTGGCTTCACTGTCCTGTAGTTATCCCCCTTGTTCCTCTTCTTCCGTTTCTCTAATAAGGCTTTGATTTGTTTCCTTTTTGCTCATTCCAGACCCCCTTTCTCCTCCATCTTTTGCAGGAGCCTTGTACCTTCTGTGCACCCCAGCTCCACAGCTGATGTGGGCTCACCCTCTAGTCCTTGGGCCAACAGCATCCCAGGTAATATGAGATGGCATATCCTCAGCTGTTAGCAAAAATAGAGTGGGGAAGGAGCTGACCACATGAGATAGGGGAGAACAAATTCAAATATCACATAGGAATGGCTTTTCCATTGACGTTACACTGGTTTCCACAAGTAACAAATAACTCCTCCCAGCCTATCATTTTCCACTTTTTTCTTTCTTTCTTCTCCTAGCTACAGTTTACATCTCTTCATGACCTCTTTGAAGCTTCTGTGTTTAAAACAGAGGGTAATTTGTTTTTTATCTGTGAGCCAGACTTGGATAAAATTAGAAAAAATCTAATTCTCTCATGGCTGTGAGTTGACCAGCTATCCTAAATAATGACTCCAGACAGTTTGCTTCAAGTGCTGAGGATTCTTTCTGTTTGCGTCCAAGAGAATGACCATAGACAGGGATCCTGGAAAAGTTTGGGATGGGGCAGCACAGCTTCTGCACTGGGTCCTGCTGGAGCACCCCCAGCCCAGCTTGCTGCTCCACTTGGGAGCACAGGGAGCCCTTGCTTGCGTGGTGGGGACAAATGTGTGTTGGAATCAACTTTTGCACAGTTGCAACCACTAACAGATAATTTCTTTAACAAATTCTTGAGAGTCCAACTCTCCTCTTTTTGGAGTTACTAGCTAAGTTTCTGTTTCCTTCAGTGGGGCAGTATGGGCTTTTCCATATATTTAGCACTCAAGGAGTACTGAGGTAAGGACTGCTGCATGCCTGACAGCTGCAAAATTACAGTCCTAGGGAAATGGAATTATATAGATGTTTATTCTTGTCACAGCAAGTTCTTCCTTTTTTTTTTTTTTTTTATTTTCATACATTCCACTTGTTCTCCTGGGCTCTGCAGCCCTTTATTGCAAATGTGGCAAGAGCCTGCCTATTAAAAGCAGACACCAAGGTATGCTCAGGAAAGTATTACAAGTATTGTATTGCATTTGTGCACACATGCTTACCAAGCAAACATGTAAATATATATTTGCTTGTATCTTCTAAAAGAGTAATACATGACATGAACATGCATATACCATAGGTGATCTCATTTGGAATTTTTACTAAACACAGATCCACATCTGTGGAGACACTTTCTCAGGCATTACTCAGGAAAAACTCACACCTTTAACATTATAATGCTTATATACATGCAAATCCATAGCACATTGCACAGTGTTTTTCTTTCAGCCCAAAAGTTACAGTATTTTCATTGTCATGAGACTAACAAATGTTCAGCTAAAGTGCTTTAAAAATATGTTCTATTAGAAACTTTCGGACATGCATCTTCAAGTCCACTGTAAGAGACTTAATCTCCTCCTCCTCAAAAGAAAAAGAGGATTCTGTTTCCAGGCCAGAATTCATTGAATTCTTGGTCAAATTTCCGTTCTTTTGCATTTGCCACATCTACCCCAGGTGCTTCTAGAATTCTAGACATTTCCTGCATTTCTAATATCTCAGGATAGCTATTCCAAAATGAAGGAATCTAAAAAGTTGTTCTTAGACAACAGTTGTCACTAACCAGTTATCAGGTTCAGAGAAGGAATTTGGGCTTGTTCAGTAAACCAAATAAGATCATGGGCAGTGGTTTTGGTTAAGAAAATAAGTTCCACAAAGTATTGAAAGGGTAGTGAAAAGTTCAGCTCTTACCTATCACTTTGACAATATGAGTTAATAGATAAGATTTTGCTCATTTTTAATTAATTTATTAAAAAGGGCTAGAATGCTTTCTTTTTTCTTTTTCTTTCTCAACAACATACACAAAGGCAATAGCTCCCAAAGCAGACTTGCACTAGGACATGAGATGGAAAACTTATGTTATAAAACCCATCTCCTTTTGCTTAAAGCAGAGAGATGTGCTGAGAAACTGGTACAGTATGACAACATTTTAAACACAGAGGAGACAAGATTTATCTGGTTGGTATACAATATAAAACAAAAATCGAACACCAGTGTTACAGTTCTATATTGAAACAAACCACAGTAATTAGATGCTTTGAAGTCAAGCCTTTATTTTCTTCAGCTTTTTCATGAATTATTGATCCACTTTCCTCATTAAATGGAATGGCAAGCTCTTGCAGTAAATGGACAAGTGGCTACAACATTTATATAATCAAATATGCTCTGCATCTGGCAATAAAACATGTTTGTGAGTAAAAAACATCCTTTCTGAATTGACATCACTGGGAAACAGATTTACTAGAACAACCACATTCCTTTTCTTTTGTCTCTAAAGCACAGCTTGCCTTTATCATCATCATGCAATCCAGTATTTTACTGTGATCAATTAAGCAAAATATTTTCCAAGAGCCTGTATCGTACATTGTGCAACAGAACATTTCTTCTCTGTAAGAAAATGTAAATAAACTGTCTTACCTTATTTTCTCCATTTCTGCTGCAGAGGCCTACAAGAAATCAAATAATAGGAGCAAGTGAATGAAAGAAAACATTCACTCTGCAGATTTATGCATAGTTAAGGCTTTCTGAACGGTTCTCGGCAAGCGGCTACAAAGCGCGGGCGAGCGAAACCCACATCTGCATTAGCTGAAAATAACACTGACAGCTGAAGTGGGGAATAAAGCCGCGCGCGGTGGGAGCCCTGTTATACCCACGAGCCATGGGCACCAGAATGACTCAGTTGTAGCGCTGAGGCAGAAAATGGGGAGGGAGGGGAAAANAAAAAAGGGGTAAAAAAGCAAGCAGCAGCAAGTAACAGGTTACTGTGCCTCCTGGGTTTCCGAGGGAAAGTTGAAATGCGGCGGCAGCCTCCGCGCGGTGGGCATGGCAGCGGGCTGGGCTGGCGGGGAATGACAGTGACTTCATCACACGTGAATTTGGAGCTCAATTCATCATCTTTCACAGAGCCCGACAGATGGAAGGGTACAAGCTTGCCTCCTTAGTGGGAGTTTCGAGTAATCAAATTACTTTCCCCAAGTAATACGCTGTCTTGACAATTAGCATCTCGATGCACGGAGGCGTTTCGTTAACCCTTTCGCTGCTGCTGCTGACCCGGGCCGGAGCTCCCAGCCCCGGTACCTCCTCCGGTCCCTGCCCCGCCGCGCCAGGCTCTCGTTAACCCTTTGCCCGCAGCTCGGCTCTTCCACAGAACCAGAGAGGTTCTCCTTGCATCTTCACAGACCCGGCACATCCGTGGGTGGTCATTTCATTAATCTGCCTGGTTTCTTTTTACCGTATAGATGCTGTAAATTCCTACTTATCTATAACATGGAGACTTATTAATCTCTCTGACATAACTTATATCAAAAGCATAGTCTTGTTAACCCTTTGGTTTCTTTTTCATCATTATCTTGCACAGATCCTTAATAGCTGCTCCCATTTCATTTTAGCACAGTACTGGCACAGAATCTCATCAATCCTTACAGCCCTCCTTTATTTTAACTATAGAAGGAGCACTCGGAGCAATCCTGCAATCTCTAGAGCTAGATAAATCCCAGCATAGCAGAATTCTCTTATTTATACTGAAAGCACTGGCCATCAATCATGAATACTTTAAACCTTATTGATTAATGGCTAACAATCATATTTGAGTATGAAATAAATTAAAGATTAAAAATAGAGAACTGTAAATTTAATCAGTTAACCAGCAGGAAATTTGTCAAACTGCCTAATAAAGCATCCCGAAAGACAAATTGTTGGTTCTTCTTTGGGTCACTCATCTTCTGTTTTTCTCATTTACTTTTGATTTACTCATTAGATAAGTTGTCAGTCAGGCTGGTGTTTGCATGGTATTTTCTGATGACAAACATTAAGGATTTTAGGCATTCACTGTAACTTGGTACGCAGGAAGCCAGCTGCAGGAACTGCAGTTTCTAGTAACATATGTAATATGTGTTTGCATGGTCCTTACAATGCCTGTTGGAATCATAAGGTTGCTTGTGATACATCTCAGATTTTGAGATTAAAAAATCTAACCTAGGGACCCGTAATTGCTTTCTCTATCTATCCATTGAATCCATGAATATTCTGTCATATGCAGGAAATAGTTTCAACTTTGCTGGTCAGAAAATGAACCTCTGGGGTTTTCTCCACAGACATGAGAAACTACTGGCAGACCCAATAGTTGGCTCTACAAAGATGAGCTCTCATAAACTGCCCTCATCATCATGTTCCTGTCATTCTGGGGAGATTGGACATAGTTTTCTTCAAGGCTACGTACTATTGCTGTGCCTTGAACTCTGGGAGTCACACATGAAGACAGGGTACTTAGAATGTCTGGTATCAGAACTTCTGTTATGGCAATATCTGCAGACATAAGGGGAAGATACCTGGCCTGACTTTTGTCTAGTGCTTTGAATATTGCTGCACTCATGGGGTCAGTGTGGGGGTTGCTTTGTGTGATTAAAGCAAAAGATGGAGAAGAGGAGCTGCAGACTGATGTTCTGGCAATACTCATCTGTGAATGCAGGTGAGTCATTGGCTGCCAATCCTGACAGGAAATTAGTGTGGAGGGGGAAAAGCACAGCAAATGTCTAACACCAAAACAAATAAGAAAACTAAACCAAGCTGCAATTATTTTTTATTTTCTTTGCCTGGTGGGGCTGGTTTTTTTACCTCCTCAAAGTAAAAGCTGCTTGTTTCATGTAACAAGGCCGATTTTCCTTTGGACCAGCAAGGATGTTCTCCTCAGCCTTTCCCTGACAGTCTGGGCAGTAAAGAGATGGCTTCTCTCTGATGTGGGAGCAATGGGTTCATATCAATCCTCCTCAAGGAGGATGCTTTGAATCAGGTCAGATGCCTTTCTGGGCTGCAGCACTGCAATGCTCTATTACATCTTTTGATGGGGATATGCTTTCTAGTAAACATATAGGAGCATATGATAGAACTAGAGCCTGTGAGTTCTTCAGGAAAGGCTGTAGCTCTCAGGGTACAGAGTCAAACAAGCACAGAGAAACTAGAAACAGTAAAAACAAAGACAGGAGCATCTGTGGAAATTTAACTTTAATGCCAAGCAGTTTATTTTCTCAGAGAGCTGTGTTCCTTGGGAAGATATTTTTTTTTTTTCCTCTCTTTTTCTTCTTCTTCCTTCTCTTCCTTTTTTTCATTTAATTTTGTTTTTCCCTGCCCCCCCCCCAAAAAAAAAACCCGAAACCAAACCAAAAAAAGCCTTAGCAACTCATAACTATTTTAAAAGTCTGTGGTTTTCTAAAACAGTACTGTTGCCACAAGGTGATATTTTTATTGAGTCAAAATGACTTTTCCTAGCCAGAACCCTGCTGTTGATTTAGCCTGTGGAACTTTAAAGGTTACATCATTCTCCCACTGCTCTCTATGAAGGCTGAAATATCCTACTACATTGATTTTAAAATATATTCTAAACAACTCTCATTTGGCTACTTTTAGGACCAATCTTGTCCTGAAAGTCTTGTGGAATGTAGATCAAGCAGAAAGACTGAAGTAAAGATTGGTGTGAGAATATCCTTAATGCTGTATCATTCATAAATTGCTGCTTGCTTGTGTTGATTCATTTAAATGAATGCCTAAACTGAGCAGTGATTGAAGCTGTGTGATTTTTTTAGGGAAGTATTTTAAATTAAGATCAGTAAATACCTTTAATTACAAAAATATCAGATGTGACTTATATTTATTGTAATTTTTTTTTTAACAATATAAATGCAGTGTGACTGAAGAATTTATTTAACTGGCCTAAGAATAACAATTTTTGCTTTTAACAAAAATCTTGGCCTCACTATTTCAATAACCTACATTTCCATATACAGTCTCTTACTTAAAATACTGAGACTGGTTTGAAGATTTTACTTTTTACAGAAATAACTGGTGTGGAAACTTTGCCTGGAAGGACTTTGGGGCAATGCCTAAAAGTGTTGGTTGAGACCTGATTTTTTTTTTTCCAAGTATTTGAAGGAAGCAAGTGTAAATCACCTGATCAACAGCCAAGACCCTCTTTTTCTGGAAGTGCTGGGATTTTGGAGCAGATATTAAAAAAAATTAAATCAGTTATCCCTCTTTTTTTTTTTTTTTTTTTTATTTTTAATATAATCCCCCACCCCTCACTTATTCTAGATTGCAAGTTGATATTTTAATGTGTTTACTGTCATTTGTTGGCTTGAATGAAAGCATGAATATCTGTTAATGGAAACTCCAGGAAATTTGACTGTGGCTTTTTTCCCCCTTAGAAAATGGTTATTGTTTTTCAGACGGCATGACAACCTCTGAGTAACTTGCAAGTCAGCAGAGTGAATGTAGAATACTGTGATCCCCTAATTTTTTTCTTTCCGTGTTTCATTAATGAGTCAAGCAACCTCAAGACAATGGCAGAATGTTTTTAGTCACTGACATACATGAAACTTTTTATAGCAATCCAATTTTATTTGACATTTTTGTTATATAATCAATATCTGTATTATTGATTATTGAGCCTAAACCTTTTTTAAGTAAAATAAAAAGTCATGCTGATTGTCTATCTATCATTATATTTAGTTCACATTGTGTTTGTTTTATATCCATTGCTGTATGACCACTTTATGAAGGACAAGCAATCATGAGATTTCAGATCTTCCAGATGTCTAATGAAATTTCCTTCCTCTAAGATACTGAAGTTAATTTTTATCCTTCTGCATCTTCCCAATGTGCGTGTGAAAAGAGTACCCTGAGGGTGAACTTCTTATTTTAATTATTATTTTTTTTGGAAAGAGCTGTTTCATTTCATAGGGAGGGACAGGAACCACAGCCTGGCTCAGTGCTCCCAGTTTTTCCCATTGTGTTCAGTGAACTTTCGATTGGCATGATAGTTTGTTGCTTCCAAATGCATGGGAAGAGAAAGAGCATCAGGAAGTTACTGCCCTCATTTAGTTTGACTGTTTATACTCAGATTGGCTTATTATTGTGGAAGTTGCTTTTATTTCTGTGGTGAGGAAACCTGTAGGTGAGATTTCACTCACAACTAAAGTCATCAGGACTTCTGGCATATTTGTAAACTGCCACGTTTTCAATCCAACTATATTACTTCAACATTTTCTTTTTTTTGGTGCTTGCAATTGTGCTAAAATTGCAATTCCTTATTGATAGGAATTACTGTGGCCCCGTTTCCTTTCTTTTCCTATAGAGTACAAGAGTTAGTGATTTGATTAAATAAAAATTACAGGCTATATAATTTGATAGGATCAACCTTTGATTAGACTCTTAATCTAATGTTAGAGATTTCTTTTATAGGCTTTAAAGTACCACAAGCATTGCCTGAAGAAAGACTAAAATTTAATCTATATAAACTTTAATAGAGCTGAAGGAAGTGCCTGTCTGCACTTGATTTGGCTTCATGTACTGAATGTATGTGATAGATGTTTACAAAAGAAGTAGAATCTTTCTGTAAAACTCTTGCCTGAAATTGTCATGGAGATAGAAAATTGAGTCCAAGTCTCCACAGTTGCCACTGTAATAGATATTTACTGTAATAGATATTTTTTTCAGAAAGCACGTCCCCCAAGCATAGCTCCACGCCAAGGGTCATAAAACACCTCCACTGTTCTCAGAACAGCTAAAGATGAGGTGAGGAGGCTTAACACTGAGGGACAAAGGCAGAAGGTGCCAAGACTAACAACCTATATCCCTGCAGTACTAAAGAGGTTGTTGGGACCATTGCACATTTTCCCTTGGGGTGAGAATCATTCACACATATTAGAAAGAATGGAAGGGTTTCAATACGCTGTGGGGATTTTGCATGTCTGACATGAAAGAACTCATTATTCAACCAATTTAGACATAAGTAACTGCAAGTAAGTCATACCAAATCTCTCAAAAGCAACAAGAGTAGCATTGCACCTTTCCAGCATTCCCTCCCTGTCTGGGACCAACTCCTGATATTTCTTAGGGTGAAAGAAGAAATGTTCTGCATAAAATTAAATTATAAATAAAAACTCAGATATTGGGGACTAATGGCATGCAGCAAAGACATGGCTCAACTCAGTAAAGAAATGGATAAATTGTCTTTTTAATTCTTAGAGCAGATGATGAAGTTCAACACCCAAAATTTTCACACTGCACTGGAACACCACTACTCTGTCATACAATATCCATAAGGTTGCTGGAATCCGTCTTGAAACAGCTGAATTTGTTTTTCCCCTTTATTTCTCTGAACACTAATAAACTGATTGAAATCAGAAGGTGATTTTAACCATGTGAAATTTTGTATGACCAGTTATCTCTTGGATCTTGTACCAATTTTATGTTTAAAGCTTATCACTCACACCCTATTTTTACATTCCCATATGTATTTATGAAGAGATGTTTTATTTGAGAAGGAAAAGAAGATGTGATTCTTTGACTGCTCTCAGAAGATTATACTCCTTACCCTCAGTCATTTCAGTATCCATTCTCTGGATCTGTTCCAAATGGCCTTAAATCTGATTTGAAAGTGGGTGATCAGAGTCTATATCATGTACAATCCACCTTGGAAGCACCTCGTATAATAATATGAACACTTCAGTGACTCTACAGAAATTGCATCTGTGGTGCATCTTAGACTTGCCTCAGATTTCTTGTGCTTCTCTCACACTGGAGGCTCATAATTGTTTTATAGTCTAACAGTACACCTGGATCTCAGTTTCTCTGCTGTTGCCAAATGATGAGCTCCAAAACATGAAGTCTTTTTGTGGATGGTTTTGTTTAAAATTAAAAATAATTTCCATTATTCTGCTTATAGATAAAGCAGTTCTTACATGAGCTTCCTGAATGTTGACAATGCTTCAAAACACCTTTGTTATTTGGGCAAACCTGTTTATTGGCTCAAAGTCTCTAACAAGTATTTTCAACAAGATGTGTCCAAAACCTTCTTCCTAAGTTCTAATAACCCCATCCTAACCTGAAAGACTTTCTTTTTAACATGCTATTTTTCTGTTTTACATACAGTTTTCATTCAAGTTAATAATCTTATTACAAATTTTAGAGAGTAATTCTCAACTGAAAACTTTATGAACTGCTTCATGAAAATCTAGACAGATCAGGACTAGTTCCTTGAGTATGAAATTGCTTCTCTTAACAAGAAGTTGCTTGTGCTAAAACTAATGTATTTACACCACTTCTCTGCATCCTTGATTGCTCAGCTTGCTTGACCATGAAACCTTGGCTTCACTTCCTGTTGTATTTTCTCTTTACTGCTTAGAATTTATTTGTGCCATTGCACACAGTGAAAAGCTTTGCCTCTGAGCTTGCTGCTTCACGTGTCAATTGATCAGGATTTTGGGCTGGGGATTACCACAGGATTCTTGATATCATCAGAGTGAATAGCCTTAGTTTGAATCTGCCTTAATTGTGGTTTCTGTTAACAGAAGGTTTCTGTTAAACCCTCATCATCCTTACTCAGATATCCTCCAGTTATTCCCCATTCACTATCATTCTTACTGAAAGACAAAGCAGAGGATCCTTTTAATAACTGGACAGTGTTTAAGTTATCCTGAATTTGTGTCTGGCCTTCAGCATACACTGTCTTCCTTCTTTTTTATTTTTCTGTCAGCGTGGTTGAAGACCTTTTAAGCACTAGTGTATTAAAAATCACTTGTAAGTTCCAACTTCATTGAAATTTTTGCCGAAAGAGACTGGGGAATAATCACAACACAAATAAGATGAGAAGAAATATTGGGAATTTTTCTCAGAAGAGGTATTTAAATCCTCCATGACACATGATGCATGTGTAAACATGTACCAAATAGCCACAAATGAAATTGAAACTGTAACGTACATACCTCCCCTTTGCACGGTTGGGAAAACAACATTCTCAAACTGTTTTATTTCCTCATATTTTAGAATTTCGTTTTGCTTCCTTCGCTTCATTTTCACTCTGTAAAGTCTCAGAGCCAGATTTCCAACAGGGGTAAATTAGCAGAGTTCCAGTGAAGTCAAGTCTTGCTTGATTTATGTCACTAGATGTTCTGCTTTTAAATGGCTGTTTCCGTGAGTCAAGATGATTTCTGTTATACTCAGTATCCTCAAGGAATATGAAGTGACATAGTCCCTCTCAAAAAATCGTCCCAAAAGAATCTATACTTTTCTCCACACCACTTGGCACATCATTCAGTGAAACCTGAACAAAGACTATTGAAAACAGGAACCTTTCTGCCTTAAAATGACAGTTCAAATTTCACTTGCGTAGTTCAGTATATTTTTTCTCCATCAGATTATTTGAACCTGGGCATGTAACTACTGTGATTAAATGCTTGGTTTTTGATAAAATAGTCCTTGTAGTCATCAGCAGAACTGAAGATCCATAGTACTAGGAGTTCTCATACTTCTCATACGAAACTTCTCATACGAAGAGGAAAGCTATTCCCAGACAACGTGACCAGCTAAAACAGAGACTTACAGTGTTCTTGTTTCCCTTATGGTGCAGACACAGCAGCACTTGTGAGATTGGATTGATGGACTGTTTTCTTCACAGTTGTCCAGCATGATATGATGCCACATTACAAAAGGGTGAAATAGGGAGGTGAAGCCACAGTGTTTGCCCAACTGACCCTCTGTACACTTCACTTTCAGCTAGCATGACTCCTGTGTGACCCCACCAGCTTCAATATAACTGTAAGTACTGCAACAGAGTGGAGATTGAGGAACCAGAGGAAAATGCAATTTGGTTGGCTAAACAGACTCTCTGTCTCTTAAGCTAATACCTAAGACTACTGACTGGACATTGCCAATATACATGTGGGTGTCTATAATACAGACATTGGTAATTGCAATTACAGGCATGATATTAAAGCATTTAGCTGCATCAGTTGTCATTAAAAAAGCTCCCACTTGCCAATAGATAATATAAAGTGATATCTGAGACAGTCATCAGTAACTGCAATATTCTGGTGCACTGACCCCCAGCTTTGCACAGAGTGGGACCAAACTTGGGTTGTTGTGACCCAGGATGGCATATGAATTCTAATGTAGCTGCTCCCATGAATTTCTGTGATTGCATCTTTGTATGTCAACGTATGTCCCTACATAAGGAAGATGTTTTGATCATGAATGTTGACAACAGGAAGCAGGAGAGAGGGATGAGAGGGGGAGCAGAACTGCAAAATTCATACATCCTACATTTGTAGAACTCTGCTACAAAATATGCGTTTTATGTTCTAGCTACATCTATATCTGTTGAGGTGTTAAGAGGAATCATATGGGGTCCTGTTAAATAAAACTTCCCTTTTCATTCTTATCATGGTGCCCCATGTTCAGCACCAACCCTTAAAGGAAAGGTTCATAGGAAGGCAACCAGAACACTAAGATAACTAAAAAAACTTTCTAGCAAAACTAAGAATGCAATGAGTAAAGATTTTTCAAATGGGGCAAGAATGTCTGTAAAGACAAAGGAAATTAACCATTGTTCATGTTCAGTGTGGATTGAACAGGAAATATTAGATTGAAAGTGGAGATGAAAAATGTAAAGAAAATGTTAGGGTGATTATTTCAATCACAGAGGTAGTTATGTACTGAGGGGATTTCCCATAATAGCTGTGAGATGTCCCATAAAGATGGCAGAGTTTACATACAACTTCCCTTTCTTGGGACAGGAGGACAGACTAGACACCTTTCATGATTCCTCCTGAGTTTTCTGAGTCCACAAAGAAAGGACAACATTAATCAGTGTAAATATTTCTTCCAACAAACCGAATTTTCTCTCTACTGACTTCAACATGAGTCTGTTCCTAAGTCACCATTGCTTACCTGGTATCCATACACTGGGGAGTTGAGCAAGTACCCTAAGAGTAGGACATTTATGTTCATGACTTTTGTCACTTATGAACTTATCTGTGGACAGGGAAGAGTAAAATATATAAGGTGTAGCTATAAACCCAGACAATATCACAGACATTTCCTTCAAAAGAAAGGAAAACTTCAAAGCTTTCACTTCTCCTGTCACAGCACTGGTGGAAAACAGTATCTGTTTATTGATTTGCCTTATTTTTCATCCTGCTTCCAAACAACGTGTGTGGGGCTTCAAAGTCATACCAGTGTTGCTACATCTATTTCTGGAACAACGGTTACTCCAGTAAATAAAAAGCCATGGCCTATGACAGATCATTTGGACTTTTGCCTGTAATTGTTTAATAGAACTTTACTTAAGCAATAAAAGAATGAGGCCAGAGAATAATATTAAGGAGATCTTTGATCTTCCTCCTTCCAAAGTAATAGGATCTTCCTATTAATATTATGGATGAGATAAAAAAAGTTTCCCCAAACCCAAAGCAGACTAGAAGGAAATTGGGATGCTACTTGAATCAAATGAACTTGTTCCAGTCACCACTTTGGCTTATGTGCCAGGAAAGTATAAAGATGGGAGATTCTATTCCTAGAAGTGCTGTTGGTTTATGCTGGTTTTCTTTTTACACTACTGAAAATCCTGCCATGTGTATTTTTGCCCTCAGTTATCTTACGGTACATACAAATTATGAGTTCTGTAAAACAAGCATGTCTAAGTCCTTCACTGTTAAATTATAAAGTCTTCTGCTATTCTAGAGGTCAAGAGATGATAAAGGATCATTATATATTCATAATACATATCTATATGATATGTGGATTTATCTATATGGATAACTCACTGACAACCTTAAGTGGTGAATATTTATTAATAGAAAATTAATCTGCTAGGTAAGATAGGGTTTAGAGAGGTACCTATTTTACAGAAAGCTTGAGAACTTTAAGGCAATCCCGAGGCCAGGCAGTGACGTCGGGTTAGAACCGGCTCGAACTTTGCTCTCCCAGGTCTCTAGCTAATTTGCTTACTACTTAATCTGTCTTTTCACCACTTTTTAGACAGAGCATGAAAGTAAGAAAAGTTCCTTTTGCAGCTCCTCTCTGCACTTCTGCATAAGAACCAGCCAGGTTCTCATTCTGGCATTGTCTAGTAAGTGAGGTACAGTATTTCCTAAGCTGTAGTGATTTTTGTTTCTGGACAGCCACAATATTACTGGTGTTTGTCAGTGCTGCTGAGTCCACCAGTGTAATTGTATTAACTTTAAGAATAAGGTGACTTCTACGCTGTACTTGGATGGTGTCTTAATTGCTACAGGGTCATAAGAGGTCTTTTTATTTTCATTGCACTGTGCATTAGCATTCTTCTCAGGGGTTCTTTTCTGCGAGTTTAAAGAAGTCTGTTCTTACTCCTACACAAAATGTGGAATTGTTAGGCTTTACTGTGGAGACATTAAATCAGACTCTGGAGATTCCTTTGTCAAAAAGGAAGCTGTATTGTTAAAATTACATCTGGCTTTTGCATGTGTCACATTTCACAGGAGCATTGAGCCTGTATTATCTAGTGGCTTTGCTTGCAGTCTTTCTTCACACGGTGCTATTTTTAGATTTTCATACTGTTGGAACTCAGTAGTCTAGTTGTCAAAGCAAGCAAGAGAAGATAGTTAGGGTTGAATTTGTCAATGGTTCAGCCATGTTCGTTGCTACTATTACTGTATAATCTTACCGTAGTGGGGGGCAAATGCCACATTCAGGACCTATAATTGCATGGAACTGTCAGGTTTTAGATTGAAATGATAAAGTGCTTGAATATAATTACAGACCTGATTTGAGTCATTACAAAATAAGTAGAAGGTGGAGGAAGTTGTAATTTTTCTGAAAGGAATGACAGTCACCCACACTGTGACTTCAGCTAGAATTTTGCCCTGTTTTCCTCTTTCCCAACCATTTTGTCCCCACAGAAACTTTCTTTCAAATACTCCTTCAGTTACAGGAAAGGGAAGAGGGTTAGGCTGTAGTGTTAGATAAAAAGAGTGAAGGATCAGAGCATAACACTCCTCCATCCTAGTAAGTGTAAAGAAATGAAAGTATTTGCAGTTAAACAGAATCAGGATCAAAATCCATCAAAACACTGGCTTTAGTGGGCTACAGATTGAGTTTAATACTGTGATCTTACACTGAATAACTGAAAAGCCATGAATGAGAAACTAGACTTTATTCTTCAATGAGGAATACTTTTGTAACATATACCTATTTAACCAGTAGTAAAGGCAATGATCCAGTAGGGCATAAAATCCATATACAACCCTTATCTCAAGTGTTATTTCATTGAAAATAGTGTGTTCTTGTGCATAGCAGAGCTCCCAGGTTGTAAAGAATACAGAATGTTAAAGATCACCAAATAATAAACCTCAGTGATTTCCAAGATTCTTATTATGCCCTCTCAGTCACTGTAATAAAATCACTTTGATTTAGCAGACACAGGATATTGCCTTTAATTTAATTAAAACTAGGAGATGCAACAAATGTGGCAAAAACTCCACTGTGGTACCCCTATCATTGAGTGCACATGTCCTGAGATGTTCAGGTGCTGGGGAGACCAATGCATTTGCTGCTGCTGCAGCTGTAAACCTGGAGGTCCCAAAGGGGCGGGTGGTAAAGGTGCTAGTTTGAGGTTGCTCTGGGTGCAACTGATGTGCCTCTAAAGGAATGGAAATGGCAAGGTTGGGGAAGGCAAAACACTTCCTTGGAACTGTCTTAAATGAGCTCAGTACTTTCTGTGCTGGCAAAAACTTGTCATCACACTGAAAACTAGTTTCTAGGTATCAGACACCCAAGGTATTGTTGATTAGAAGAGGATTTAAGAGTGGTATATTATAGATACAAGATAAAATACCTACTTGGAGAAATCCGACAACTCTTAAATTTTCCTGTTCTACAAACTTAAATCACAGTTTTTAAAAAATAAGCCATAAACTTCAGTTGTTTGAGTGCTGTCTGGCAGGAAAACCTGATTATTGCCAGTTTGCTCTTTGCAGTGTGGAAGATTTGCAGGATGAAGTACCAGTCTCCTAGCAACCACAGATCCTCTAAGAATCTTCTCTTTGATAGTTCTTAAAATATGTTAATGCAACTAGATACTGCAAAGTAAAACATTGGGATCCACACCTAATGAAAGGAGAAATTTTGATTTGTATCTTCAGTCCAGAAAAGCAATGCAGTAGTTGACAACTGTAGCAGAGTTTTGACAGTGACTCAATCCAGTTTGGGTTGCTAACCATTTTTGTTTGGTTTAATTAGATTCTTATTACTAAATCCCAATAGTGCAAACGCTTATACACATAACTGGGTATATGAGTAGTCCCAATGAACTCCATGTGACTATTTATGTGCTTAATTATTTGCTGGACAGAAGATTTGTTGCCTGAATTTTAGTGGGCAATATTTTAAAGGACTGGTCCTCTCTCTTCCCCTGGTTATCTACAGGACTCTTAGGAGATTATTCTCTGACAGTCTGCTATACATATGGTGAGCAATAGAGAATTTAAATCTTGAAAGCAAAATTCAAAGCTCACATTCTCATGGGAGGTTTGGATTCAGCATTTATGTTGTCCTCGGAGCATCTACAGAGTGCATCACCCCACCAAAGTGCAGTAAATCTTTCAGGATGAAGCCTTGAGTAAAGGAGGGAAATAAAAAAGGAGCAAGCATGTTAACGAATTCAAATGCCTACTATGAGGGACAGCTGCACCAGTGTGCCAAGAGACATCAAAAGGGCTACACAGATGTAAGCCAGCCCAGAATGCAAGACTCTGCATTTAATGTGGAATCCCAAAGGATTTATTCATGCTGCTGCATTGCTATTTTTAATGAATGAAGCACGAAGGACTGTAGTGTCGGGCAGAACTTATTGGGAGGCAGTGAAATAACAGATTTCTGAAAAATAAGGAGGAGAGTTTACAAACGTTTTTTGAAAAGGATTGCTCCCCCTCAACCCTGCTTTTCTGGAGAGACAAAAGAACTGAAAGAAGAACAAACTGTATGAAATAGGTTCTCAGGAATCTTGAAATTAGCAAAAATGGATCTTTTCATATGGAGCTATGCTAGAAAGAACGCATGTATGCTAAACCTCTGAAGGGCAGCTGAGATACTTAGAAAAAGGGTAGCATTTCTTATCTATTTCTACTGATTATTGTCTAAGTGCCATAGAATTTCATTAGTTTGGTCTTTATTATGTCTATTATAGAGGCTTAACTGAGAGGAAAAAAGACTTCCCCTTATTCTTTTTATACTGACCATTTGTGGTCAGCATATTTCACTGGTTTATTTGAGAGTGAAAAAAAAAGGGGATAAAAGGGAAGCATATGAGAGGCAGTGTCATGTCTGTCTCCTCCAGAGAAACCCTTTCTGAGCTCTTGAGTGATAGGAGAAGGGAACTTTCTTCTATTTAAAGCATTTCTATTTGTAGGATATGGAAAAAAGCCACCACTAAATTCTGTTCATGTAATCAGTAAGCAAAGATACAGTAAAGTGGAGGGGGATTCTCCAGGTAACAAAGTCCTCTGTAGCTGAGGACTATGGCCTTCATTTCAGTAAAGGGTTACTTCCAGATCTTCTGGATTTCTGAAACTGCTCAGAAACATTGTAGATATCTGGTTGTGTCCTTGCATGGAACTCTGACATTCAGAATCTTTTTAGAAGTTACTGTGAAGGCAAGGAAATTTCTTTCTGTGAGTTCTCAAATGTGTGCTGTCTGTAGGTACAGACACTCAGATGATTACTGCAACAGTCCAAAAGGAAAGCTTTTTACAAACTTTATTTATTTATAGGTGAGATTATACATGAAAAACCAAGATCATAAACAGGCCTAAAATATTTCTCTATTTTTATCCTACCCCTCAACTAACAAAAAATGATGATGGAATTTTATGACTGTAAATAAGTATCTTTTTTTCTGTATTCAAGAAAAGTTTATTTCTTAATACCTGCGTCATTATTTGGCACAACAGTGTGCCCAGCAACTTTTCCCCACATCAGCAGAGTTTGATTTTTTGTTATACAGCAGACATATTATACAGACTGCCCTTTTTTGTGACCCTATGTGGTTTCTGAGCCACAAACCATATGTGAAGTAGTGCTATTGACCAAGGTCAGTCAGTCTCCTATTCACAGCCCAGGTGGCTGCTATTGAGACAAGAAAAAGGGACTGAAACATAAGGAGAGCCTATCAAAAGGCTGCAGAGAGAAGAATGGGAAGGTATCAAATAAGAACAGCCTACACCTGCAAACATGTCATATTGTACTAAAAAATTTGTAAAAGTATTACTGCCTTAAAAATGTTCCTTCCTGGGTTTTGCTAAGCTAATGTTTTTCTGATGAATACCTGACAAAGTGTTGGGAACAGAGAGGTTCTGGCTTTTCCCAAACTGCAGAGACATTACAGAACTGCTCTCTTTCACAGGAGGTCAACAGAAAGTCACTGAATTCTGAGTGCTTGTTTTAATATGAGCCAGGCAAAGTTCTCCCTTGCCAAGTGGCAATGAAAGAGACTGAGCAGGTCACATCAGGGTGACTTCAGCCAGAGTGTCCTTATTAATTACTCCAAAAGAACTTCAGGATAGATACAGATGGAGAAAAAGTGAGAGTCAAGGAATTTGCTCCACTGCCACCAGAACTGTTTTGAGGGTGGGTTTTCTTTAGTTGTTATTTCAAAGGGTCTGGGCATTTTCTGAACTGTGTTGCACCCATCACTGCTCTAGGAGTTTGACAGGTTTGGGCATCAGGAAGACAACTGCATGGACATGAACAAGGACAGTCAGTTGCAGAGACTCAAGGATATTGCACAGGACGGAAGGAACAACATCTAAATAGAATCCTAATAAATTAGTGAACAGTGCTTTATAAATAGTATCAGCACATGCTGGCTTTCCAGCCAAGGTTAAATGAAAACAGTGATTTTTTTTTGGAACCTGACTAAAAAGTGAGCTAGAGTTTCAAACAGCAAAGGGAATGTTAGAAACCTTGGTTCAATTCCTTCACCTACTTCACATTTCCTTCTCAGTAAGCCTCTTGAACCCTATTATTGTAAAGACAATTAACTGCAATTCACATATGGAGGTTGAGGGTCTAAATCTCCATCTGTCCTACATCTTAACAGTGCACCTACACTGCAAAAGCCACTGTTTCTTCCTGTATGTTTATGTCACAATCATACAATGACAATTGCAATCATAATTCTATTTCAGTTAGGAAAACTGTGTTAGTGCTGCACTGATTTCATGAAAAAGACAGGGAAATTTCAGATAAGAAAGATTCAACTTCTTAAGCTCTGTAAACTGAAATATGTTTGGTATCTGTCAAAAGTTTTGTTTTCCATTTAAATGGACTTTTTTTATGAAAGGGGGAAGGGAAGATGTTGCTGTGGTTCAAGACTTCATTTCATCTAGCTTCAAAAATCTTGCTTTTTAACTTGTTCTTTGAGTGACAATGGCTAGTCAGGAGGTGGATTTTTGTCTTAGTGTCTTTGTATTGATACCTGTAAAACAAAGGTTGTAAATAGAGATTCACAATATCACAAATATGCACAGAGAAGAAAACAACCAGGGACTGTGAAATTTTCAGAGGCAAAAGGAGATGGACTCAGTGAAACAAATACAGGCAGTGGAGTATTTGTGGAACACTTATGCTTGACACTGCCAAGGAAATGGGGCATTAAATTTAGTATAAATGAAGCTGAATGTACATTTATAATGGTAGTAGTCTTTGGAGTGACAACTCGGTTGTGAATATCAAATAATAAAATAATAACTCTTGTGCAGAAATAAACGAAAGGAGGCTATGCATTTGCCAAATGCTTTGTAGAATAGTAGAAGTCATTTTAGTGTTGAAAATTTGCTTGAGACATTAATCAGACTGATAAACTGAGGACAGGCAGAACTATAAACAATAAAACATATAAGCAACTACAAGGTATGTTGGGGTAAATAGCTTTCTGGATGACCAATATAGAAAGAATCACAGGGAGCACTTCAAGGCAAAGTCATCTTTGCCTTGTCATCTCATACAAGAAGTTGCACATTCTTCTTTGAACAGTGTAAACATGAGGAACTGAGGGAAGAGAACCAGAGAAAGAAGAATTGTCACCTGTCTGGCAGAATAGAGAATACATTGAAGAAAAAAATTATATGAAGCACAAGATAAATGGAAGTGAGATAATTAGATAAAATGGGGAAGGGTTAAAAAGAATATATGTAGAAAATCTAGGAGTAAAATGGAAAATATAAGGCTCAGCAGATAAAATGAAAATTTTTGTATGTAATATTTATATAATGACATTATTGCAATCAAGACACCAAGAGTCTTTTTTTCACAAAAAACTGAAGGAAAATCTCTGAGCCAGTCAGAGAAAGCCATCTTATGATGTCCTAGAACTAGGGAAGGATCTAAATATATAGACTAAAATTCTGGCTCTACTGATCTCTGTGTGATTTTTCCTATTTGATTTAACAGTTTTCAGAATTTCATCCAACATCCTCTGAGGTGGAGAATTCACTGTAGCATCCAGTTTGGTATTATCAATGAGAGAATGACATCACTCTTCTCTCTCTTAAACCTAAGGGAACAGCAAGGATTTTCCTGTAAACTTGTACTTCAGGCATCACTAGGAAAGGGTTGCAGTGAGGCCTTTTCAGCAGCCTAACTATGACTAAAGAGCCAAATGAACACTCAGAAGGAAATGTTTCATTCTGCCAGGTCATTCTTTCAAAAAGAAAAGCTCGGGGTTTTTTTTTGGTTTGTTTTTGTTGTTGNTGTGGGTTTTTTTTGTGTTTTTTTTTTTTTTTTTCACTTTAGAGCAATAACCAACACATATGAAATGAGCTAGTGAAGTTTTATAGGGAGAACTCACACATTTTATTACGGCAATTGGTACATTTCTGAAAAACAAACAGAAAAGTCGTGACATCTTGGAAATTTTATTTGGAAGAAACAAAGGTTTAAACACAATGAGTCTTTTTTTTATTGTTTTGTTTCTCCAGCTGTATCACTTGCCCCAATAGAATTTCTCCTGTTCTTCATGCATTGCCTGGTTATATCCTTATCTTTTCAAAGCTATAATAACCCTGCAAAAAAGTATGGCACAGGTGCTGTATTTCCTTCTATATATGGCTACCACTGTATACTGTTGTCTTCAGCTTGGTCATGACCTAAACACTCCTCTCCTCACTAATTTTCCACATCAATGGCCTCCTAAGTTGTATTTGCAATTCAGTGTTCCTGATGTCATAACATCTAAACTAAAAGTATCATCCCGAATGTTCCACAAGAAGATGAAGTGACAAAGTGAATGACTGTGGAATAACTCGTAAATAGGAACTAGTTTTCTAACTCCTGCCAGGTAGAGTTTGGATTATACCTTGCTGCCTGGGGCTTTATATACGTTCAGATAATTGTCTAACTTCACTCTGATTCCTATTGATCTTTTAGACTTGCAGATTGTTTTGTGACGATGAGGTCCCTATGCAACTTACTCTATTTAAAAATCACTTTTGATCAGTTTTGATCTTACTGCTTCTCTGTGCCATTTGAGTCTTTCATTCTTGCGTTATGAAAGTAGAAACTGGAGCACCTGACAATCATTTTTCTACTCATAGTTTTGTATATGTTTCTCCTAAACATAATGCACTCTTTTTTAACTGTCTCTTCCTAAATAAGTCTTTTAACTACTTAAAACCTTTCTTCTTCTGATTGGTGTTGACAAGGTAAAGATCAGAATTCTTTTCTGTACTCTAAACCACAGATATATGATCAGAAAATTATAATTTTTTTATTCCTACCTTTTTTTTTTTTTTTTTTGGTCTACAGCA
>VXAU01003437.1:711078-730341 GCA_013399695.1 Formicarius rufipectus | reverse complement strand
TACTGGTTTTTTTTTTTTTTTTTTCTTTTTTCTTCTTTCCCCTAGTTATCTTTTTTGTTTTCTGCTTTTAATATTTTGAGAGGTAAAACATTAATATATAACAATAACTTAAAGTTAATAAAAATAACTTAAGTTAACTTAACATTAAAGTTAACTTTTAATGTGTTCTGTTAAGTGGGGAGAGGTGGGGATACATCACTGAAGAAAAAGAATTTACTTGAAGTACTGTAGGCCCAAGGTGAACACACAACACCCCATTGCAGCAGTGATAGATAAAAAATAATAATAAATAGACATAGAATAAAGAGAAGCAGAGCTGTGCAAAGGTCTGCTAGATCAGGTATTTTTGGAAAATACAAATGACAACTGGAAAAGTTTTTAACGATGCACCTATAATCTGTGACAGTAATAGCTGACAATGGAAAGCAAGATAATAAAAAGGTAGATATATTTTTCACAGTAACAAGTTCTCCTGCACTTTTACTGATGTTAACAGTTTACAGTTGATCCAGACACAGTAATTTAACTGCAAAACTGCATTACAGGGATTTGAGTGCTGTACTTGACATAGAAACTTTAGATATTTTTAACTTTGAGCTATAAAGGGAAAGTGCAAATATAGAAAGTCTGTGACTGAACTAAGTCTGAGCTGCAACAGCTTTGCAGGCTGTGGCTGGCAGAAAAGGCACTGACTGCTGGAAGACTCAGGACTAACCTCAGACAAGACAGTTAAACTTGCCTTGACATGCAGTCATTCTATGCAGATCAGAGTTTTCAGGGGTTGACAGCACCCTGATATTATAGATGGACTTAATTTAATTTATTAATAAAAACAGGCTGCCCAGGGAGATGGTGGAGTCACCATCCCTGGAGGTGGTTAAGAGGCGTCCAGATCTGGTGCTAGGTGATATGATTTAGTGGTTTAGGGGTTACAGGATGGTGGTGTTGGCTTGACAGTTGGACTGGTTGATCCTGAAGGTCTCTTCCAACCTTGATGATTCTGTGATTCTGTGAGTTTTGTTTGTTTGTTGTTATATACATCCCAACTGGCATTACATTAGTACAAACCAATAATTTCTTCAGGTTAATAGGGGTTAGTATGTTCATAGATTCAGATGCCCTTAAGTAGGCCAATGAAGACAGCATTGCAGATGTATTTTTTACACATCCAACACCTTTGTTGGACAATGCTGTTATACTTGGTACCCAAGAAATCTCCCTAGAAAATACAAAATTTGCATCATCAATAAGACTTATAGAGATGATGCCTTGATCTGGAAGACAAAAAAAAAGTTAATGGGATAATGTGGTATAAGTAACGTTAGAAAGAACCAGTCTTACTGGTCTGGAGCCAAAAGCTATTTACTGCCATACAGAAATTTTCCTTTCAACAAATTGAAGCAAGCAAGAAGCTCATACTTCCTTTGTTTTCAGTTCCTGTTATCCTAGTGGTATATATGCATGCTTTTGTAAAATTCTGTTATGACTGGGTGGTTCATAAGCTACATTAAGTGTGAAATAATAAAAAGGTATTACTGACACAGATCAGTGTCAACCTGTTTGCTCTGTTAAAAAAGGAAAGGTGTACAGATGTTTGTGATTCTTTTGGTGAACATGGCTCTGATTTAGTTACTTAGAGAGAACCTGGGAATGACACATGCAAAACTGCCCACTGAGAAAGGACTGATCATTCAAAATAATTTTATAAAACTGAGGAGTGAAATCAACAGATGTTCATGTCTTGAGGTATTACTACAGCAAGCACAAGACTCAGTTGTCCCTTGGTGCCTCAAGAAGGGTTCAAACAGAGCTGTCTCTTTACTGTGCTGACCAGACAGCACACAATGTTCACAGAATATGCTGAGCTGGAAGGTACCCACAAGGGTCATTGAGTCCAACTCCTGGCCCTGCACAGAACAATCCCAAGGGTCACACCATGTGATTGAGAGCATTGTCCAAACGCTCCTTGAGCTCTGCCAGGCTTGGTGCTGTGACTGCTTCCCTGAGGAGACTCTTTCAGTTCTAAAAGCTATTTTTTCTCAGGTATAAAGATTATATGATATTCTAATGCTCATAGATAATTAAATTATCTATTTAATTATTTATTTCAGGAAAAGTTACAGTGTTTTCTGTAGCAGGCTACATCTTAAAAGCTTGAAAACAAAAACCAAAGCAAGGCATAAACACTTGAGAATAACAACAGAAATGCTCCTAAGATTTGGTAAGGGCTGCAGGGAGATAGGAGGAATTTCCAGTATATAATAGCATAAGGATTCCTTTAAACTATACAATAAAGGAATTAATGGATCAGTTCATGAATTAATTCCTTCATATTTCAACAGTATGTTTTTGCAACACACGCTTTTAATGAAAAACACTAGACAATACTGATTTGTTATTCTTATTTTGCAGCTGGAGGAACTGAGGAACTGCCAGGATTAACCCTAACCCAAAGTTACACAATAAATCAGTAGAGGCAATTGTAAGAGAAGGCAGCATTATTCCCTATAAATCTATATCTAACTTTACTTTTGCAGCAATGCTTATCTGGAAAATAATTGTCTGTTCAAGAAACAACAGCTAGCACTGGAGCAGCTGTGCTATTAGCAACTGAAAGTAAGGATTCAAAATACATTTGTTAGCCAACTCTTTCTGACCAATTACATCAGTGCACATATACCTTCTTAAAATTCCATTACAGCATGGAGGACACATGCTAATATTTATTACAGCTATTAGGCTTCATAGTTTTGAGAAATGCAAAAATCAAGCTATTGATCTGTGGTATTAAAATAACTGAGCTACTAGAAGAGTTACCTGTTGTTTTTCTTCTGATGAAAGAAGTCCAATAAGAGTAGAAAATACTTTATCCCTGGTTGTTATGATGTTTAGCTAATTATTGTGTTATTAAATAGTGACTCAGCCAGAAGGGTTCATTTTTTTTCTTCCCTCTCAACTGGAAGAACTAGAAAGGTTATGCAATGAGAGTAAAAGATGAAACTGTCTTCTCAGCACCCCATTCTTTGTCACTCACATTTACCAACACGGGGGAGAGATGTGTTTCCTTCAAGGAAGGAAGGAACATTTAAGATGTGAATGAATACAAGAAAAGCAGGAAACCAACCACGGCTGTCAATAGACAATTTATAGAGCTGCAACACTGCTGCGCTAATGTCAGTCAGAGACACAATAACCTGTAAAAAAGGATTCCTGCAGACCTGAGCTTAGAAATGAAGCCATTAGCTATGTTAGTACCCAGTATTTGTTCTGAAGGCCTGGTGGTTGAAGAACAAAGCCTCTTTCCTTCCCATGTTGCTTCCTGCAATATTGGATTCTACAGTCCAGAATGGTTATGAGCAAGGTACCAAAAAGCTGCCAGTAGCTTGTGAGTGGGACAGTCTTACTTCTCTCTGCCCTTGCCTATTTCCAACAAAAATAAACAGATAATTAATAATTTGCTAACAGCTTCCCTCCTGCTGTATGGAAATGTTTCATGTTTTGTTGGAATAATTAACAGGCTTTTTGTTATTTTCTACCACCATATGCTGCTTTCCTTCTCTGTATTTGCAATTTTTCAGACCACCTCCCAGTTTTGCAGCACTGGGAGTTAAATGGCAGATTGATTGTGAAAGGTGGATAGAGAAAGGGGAAGGTGGAAGAGGGGTGTGCTTATGCACTTACACCCTACCACTGAAAGGAGAACCTAGGGCTGCATAAAGTCTGCTCTGGTATTGAGTAAGTAAAGGGAAGTAAAAAGCCATTTACTTTTAACTGGGGACTGAGTACCTCAACAAAAGAGCCAAACTAATTTTGTTTTAATTATTTATTGTGTTCCAATTCTCATTACTGATTCTGTTTTAATTGTATTTTTAATTAACAGCATTGATTGCAATGGACTGTACACTTTGCTCATGTAACTGCTGACCGGATTAGCTTCCATTTTGCTTTATTACAAACCTCAAAAAAAGAAGCAAGAGGAAGTAATGAAATACTGAAAAGTAAAGAAGACAGGTATATCCAGAGCAAATGAAGCAGCTTTCCTGAATTTTACTGGTGAATGTGGGCACTTATGAAGGCAATTTTAGGAGGTTTTTGTTAGCAATTTGTTAACCCATGTAAATTCCTTATGATGAGTGAGTACCTCTAGCTTTGCATCGTTTGGAGTATTGTAATACGGTGATTCTGTTTCCTCTTGATGATAACTGGGAAATATTTTATCTTCTACTGTTTGGGGATTGGCTGGGCTGGAGCGGTGAGAGGTGAGTGTCTGGCACAGCACTGCCTCCATCCCTGCTGTGTTTGCGTTCCCCATTGTGGGGCTGGGGACTTCCCTGGGGTCTGTCAGGGCAGCTGGAGGGCTCTGGAGGCAGCTCCAGCCCATGTCCTGGGCACTTCTGTAGATCCTTAAGGCCTGCTTGTGTTCTGTAGTCCCTGACTGCTCGCTGTTGCTGCTCTGGTGAATCCTGCTGGTTTACCAGCACTCCCGATTTTCCTGTTGCAAGACTATGATTCAGCTCTGAGTCTCCAGAAATAGGACGTGTCTGGTACTTTCTGTGAGCTCGCAGCACCGTGCAGCATCGGAGGTCTGGCTGGCTGCTGGAGAAATAAGTGGTTGTGAACCAGTTTTTGAATCCTCAATAGCTGCTCATTTTAGCCTTGTTCACACAGCAGGTTTTTGTTACTACAGTTATCAAGGAAATAGCTGTTCTTTGGGGGAAATGTCTCTTCCTTTTTAAATGAACAAATGTAGCTGTATGAGCAGGCCTAGTATTTATTTCTCATTCTCTTTTGTTTAAAATGCTCTCTCTCTATCCAAGCAGGGAGCAGGAGGAGGAAACTGCCATATCACTGATCATTCTTGCTTAACTAGCATAAAATATTAATGCAAACAGCTCATAAGCTTGATAGATACAGTTGTGCATTTGAATAATTTCAATGTATCTTTGTAGGTATTGAATTTACCGTCAGAAAGTGAGAGCTGTTGGCCAACAGTGTCACAACAGAAGGCTTTGCAGACTACAGTCTAGGAGCTCGCTGTTCAGCAATAGATGCTCCAAAGCTGGTATATCCAGCTTTGTTGGGTTTTTTCAACATGAAGTTTTGCACAGGTTTTGGAATAGTCATTTGGTAGTGAAAAAAGAGAGGTAGTCAGATATAGATACAGTGCTGATTTGAGTCATGGAGAAAACAGTGGGATCTTTAAACAACTTCTGTCCATTCTAGGTACTGAATAAGTGCAACAAAGAATAAAAAACCTTGAATGCTTTTCAACCAAGACTAATTTTCAATATGGGAAAGGTTCCTTTAAACTGGATAAGTTCCTGCTTATTTTTGGGAAAAAACATTTTGGAAATTTCAAAAGCATCCTCTCCAGGAGTATTACACGGGGATAAATGCACTACTGTAGTTTCCAACTCATAAAGGGGCAGAATTGCATGTTTTATTTACTCTCTGTAGATAAAAAGCAATGGTATCTCAAAACAAATGCATCTTCTTGCTAATAGCAAATAGTTTTGTCCCCCTGAGACTGCAGTTACAAGTATTATGAACTATCCTCTCAATAAGATTTTCTATTCAGTTTTGTCTCTATTTTTTAATATTTTCTCACTTATATTCCTGGCTTGTTTATGAGACTATCACAGGAGACTGTTTTAAAGCCAAGATTCATAGCATCTGCTGCTTCTTCTTTATCCATGAGATGTCTTCTTCTGTCATCTAAAACTTCTGGCACAGAAGAGTATCATCTGAGAAGGTCAAATTTAAGCCCCTTTGCAAAAAAGAAGTTGTTGAAAAAAATGCCTCAGCTATTCTTTGAAAAATAACCTTTTTTATTTTTTTTTTTCTTTTTAAATAAATATAAACATCATCCTAATTGTGATCTTGCTTCTCGTGACCAGACCTGAGTTCAAAAACAACAATTCCTGACATTCTGAGTCAGGCTTCATGTTGTTGGGGCATGTAGACTTCATTTCTGAGGCCAACATGCAATATAAACCCTCTAAACAATCCCCTAATTCATAAAAGTTCCTGCTCTTTAAATTTGTTGGCCTCAAAATTTTAATGCTACAGTTTTTGGTGTGAGACTAAAATCCATGGATCACCAAACCTACAGAGAAAACAGAGTAATACAAATGAAGTTTTGACAGAGTATTGTAGTACTTATTCCCTCTTTTCTGTCCCCAAAATGCATACTGTGCTGGGTTCATATTAATAAGCAAACTTTTCTTTTACTCAAGTTAGATGTTAGAACACAGTGGGAGGAGGGAGCAAAGTTACATCTATGTTTCTATTAATTGCATGCAGTACATCACTGAGCAGAATTTTAATAGAGCTGAAAACCTCAGAACAAGTGGGAAAAAAATACCAGTCACTCACAACTGAAAAATAAATCAGAGCAACCTCTGGTTCTGGGCAGTGCCTTGCATGTGAGTCTTCTCTTGGAAGAATCTAGAGATTTTCACTATGTTGACCAGGCAAAATAGTTAAGTACTGCATATGCCTGTGGGAAAGAGTCACTGCATACTGAGGTCTTTGCTTTTCTGATATACTATATCCATGCTACGGCAGGGCAAAACCCCACATTTGGTAAACATGACAAATACAGGCTGCTGGCTTGACGAAGAAATGAAAAATGAGTGGAAGCAACTTTAAAATCTTTGTAATAAATAACACTGTTAGACCAAACCTCGATCATTCAAGAGAGATCTATTAGACTTTTCTGCCTCTTATTCTTTTGACTTCCCTTGCCTGGCTCTGCAGTTTTCAGGCATTTCATGTAATGGTAATTGTTCTAAGCCAGTTGTAGCTTCCATTACTCTGAAAATACCATTTCTTTCTAAAGGCACCTAAAGATAAAGAGTGCAATTGAGAAGTGATTTTCAAACTCAAAGGAAGGGGAAAAGTCATGTTAACAAAAATCACCAGGAAAGGAACACTAAACATTTCTGATTGCCAATTTTGCTTTCCTGTGGCAAGTATCAAGAGATACTGAAATCAATGTGAACTGCATATGCTTAGGATTTTCCTCTGTCTGAACAGCTGTCCCTCTGAAGGCAAATAGTAGGTTTGGCTGGAAAATGCTTTTGTGCTCTGGTTGGAGCCCTGAGTTCTGTGCAGAAATTCACCATTATAATAATGTTTTCTTCTTTATCCAAATATGTCCCTCCTGACTCACTCACTGTTCCCCTCCACTGAAAAAAAAGGAGGGGAAGGGCAGAAAGAGAGGACAACTCATTTGCAAATAACTTTAAAAATATAAGCTTTATGGTGAAATACTTAATTTCATTGAAAACACGTTATTTTTATTGGAAAGGAGTTCAGATTGTCTATTTTAGTCCACCTCAAATGAATAGCTTACTCTTTAGAGTACTGTCTTATAGATGTCTATGCTCTATGAATATTTTGATCTAATTTTTATTTGATGAGCTGGGAAGCTGTAAATGACCATATGTGTCATCTTGGGAACATTATAGCTTTGTGCAGTGTTCGACTAGACGAAAGATCTGTTAGTGACCCAACGGAGGTGTTTTAGGGCAGGCAAGGAGAACTCTCTAAACACCATCTGCTCATACTGTTGCTTGTAAAACGATGTCACATCTGCTGCTCTAAAAACATTATGCTGATCTCTCCTACAGTTTGCGGCTGCTGCGCTCCTCTTAGCAGTGGAAAAAGGAGTCCGTGCCACCGTACTGGGACAAGAGGTGTTAGCTATAGGTGGAATTCCACATGGCCTGCTTGGCTTCCCATGTCTTGTGACTGTACCAAATATGTCTCAAAAAAAAAAAAAAAAAAAAAAAAAAAAAAAAAAAAAAAAAAAAGGGGACGATTCAGCATGACATGTAACTGGCGAAGCTGAGTTAATACTTGGACTGTTTGCTGAGTTGCATCTTGCTCCACCTTGGCTGCTGCTGGAGATTGGGATGATATTTGAGATAGCTTGATAGGTGGAAAGTGAGATGTCTTTGATTTCAGATGGAATGAGCTCAGAAAATACTACCATTTCTTTTGGCAATCAGATTCTTTATCTTGGTGTATTTGCCTGCCTAACACCTAAGAGGTGTTATAAAGCTAATTTACCTACCCTGGAAGCTCCAAGTGTACACATCAATGTACATTTGCAAAACTACTCATTACTACTACACCCAGAGCGATAATTTCATAATAGTGTATATGGGAAAACAGTCAGTGTTGGTGTCAGAAGCAGAGAGGTTATAATGATGCAATAGAAATCCATGGAAGTACCAAGGAATTGCAGTCCCAAATGATTAAAGATCTAGTACTTTGCTTTCCACACCCAAGTTCAATTGTTATGATCTGAAATTCTTACACAGTATTACCAGACACCAAGACTGTTTTCAGGAATCTGCAGATGAAGGAAAAATAACAGAGTGAAGTTCTTATAGTTTGTGGTGCTTGCAGTTCAGTGGCTATGTTCATGTGACATGATAATGAGTTTAAAGCTAGTAAGTCTTAAAATTGCTGTATTTTCTTGGTATCTCTGAATGGTGAAAAGAAGTGAACATTGTCTTCTGTCAACCAAGTTTATGGTAATGGAACTAAGCCATGTATTTTAATATCTATTTTGACAAAACATTTTTAGACTACTGATAACCTGATGGTCACCTCCAATATGCAAAGCAGGGGGCAAAACTCTCAAGAAGTATCCTGTGGAATAGCATGACAAGAAAGGTGGCCATGTAGCACTTTCCACTGCCATATGAGACTCACCCATCAGCGCGCTTGCAGCAAACGTGGGTAAAACCCTCCCAAATCTTTGTTCGCAAAGTCTAGCCATGATGATAATGAGACTATATAAAGCCCTAACGATATGATCTGTCATTTGGGTATTATGTGTTAAAGAACTGAAGCATCTAATGTAGTTCTCTTTCTCACATTCTTGTGGTAACTTTGAGGTACCACAACTATGGATCAGAGTTTCATTTTTTTGGCTATTAAGGGTAGTTCTACATTGCTCTGCCTGCCTCAAAGAGCAGGAACACACCAGAAAATAGGACACTGGAAGGATTTTTGGGCCTGTATTTGGCTATTGACTTGATCACTGATCTGGGCAAAACCCTTTATTACCCTTTACTTCTGGTGCCACCTCTTACTATTTCTCTTTTAGCATACTGCATGCATGAGTCAGTGAAATAATATATACTTCCCATTATAATGTATTTGAACCTGAATCGTACTTGTAAACATCACTGTACTGTAAATAGAAATTAAAGATTTGGTATTCATCCAAGAACAAAACAAGTGCCTATTTTTACATCATGGTGGCAGGTTGAAAGGGCTTAAAGAGGTCTGAAAAGCTTCTTCTATAAAAGAGCTTTGACCTAGAGCAACAGAAATCTTATTTGTGAGATTCTGTTGGCATCCAGGTGCCCTAGAAACTGGAAACCTAGAAACTGCCCTGGAAACTTCCATTTAGAAATGGAATACTAGTTGCATTTTCTTCTGCTGTGGCATTCTACCACAGCCTTTGCAGGACAGTCTTGCTCTACTCTTACAGATTTCACAGAATATTCTGCATTGGAAGGGACTCTGAAGAATCATTGAGTTCAACTCTTAAGTGAATGGCTCATACAGGGATCAAATCCCTTCATGCTTGTGAAGTTAAGTGCGTGAAACCGTAATTTCTAAAGATGTTTCTGCACCTTCAGAGAGCCATCCTTGTGCTAAGGCATTCAGCTTGCAAAAGAACCTGCAAAAACCAGCAGGAATCCTGATGGATAAGAAATAGGTGAAAGAGCAGAAATTAGTATCACTTTCCTTGCTTGTGTTAATGTCTGTGGCACTGTACTTCAGTGGGCTACCTATAAGGTTCCTTAAGAATTAAACAGCCTACTTGGAATTAACAGCCTACCTGGATCAGAGATATACATGAATCTTTGAATCTTCTCAATATCCTATATAAATATCTACTCTGGTCATATTTCTTCTTTACAATTGTTATTTTAATAATAATTTCTTGAGGAATGACAAGGGATGTTATTCTAATTTGTGTTTCACTCTTCTGCAGTTTATAAGGATGCAAATCTTTGTAGCAGGCATTTGTCTCCTTTTGTCTTGAGAGCTATAGAAATTAAATCCTGTAAAGCATTGTTTGAAATCAGAGTGAGAAAGAACACTTGGTTTTCAGATAGTTTTGCTAAAGCTACAGGAGGGAATTTAATTGATTATAAGGATTTGGCCCTTGAGACTAAATCACACAGCAGGGAGCATGACTGCACAGTGACTGCCCAGGTGCCTTGTCCTGACAGGTGGCTGAAGCATCGGCCTGAGTTAGGTGATGAAACTAATGCAATTCATTTGAGATAAGGACTGATGGAGATGTGAGACAAGCAGGGATACAGATAGATTGGTAATTTCTGCAGGTGAGACACAGAAGAAACCCTTCAGCTGGTGGCAAACAAAGTTGAGAAGACCACCTAATGTGTTGCCACAGAGACAAAATCACCCTGGGTTCAGAAAGAGTCTGTGTTCATGCAGTGATGCTGTCCAAGTAATAAGCAATTGCTCTGGGCTCTAATTCCACTGATGCAGCTTTGCAGGTTTGGCTAAATTATTCACAGACATGAAGTTCATCAAAGTGAAGTGCAAGGCCCTACACCTGTGCAGAGCAACTCCAGGCACACCTACAGGTTAAATGGAGAAGTGATAGAGGGCAGACCTGTGGAGAAAGACTTGAGCATGATGGTTGATGAAAAACTTGAGCCATCAATGTGCACTTGCAGCCCAGAAAGCAAATGAATTCTGGACTTCATCAAAAAGAGCATGTCCAGCAGGTCAAAGGAGATGATCCTTCCTCTCTATTCTCTACTCCTCTGGACCCCACCTGGAATACTGTGTACAGTTCTGATGTCCCCATATAAGAATGACATAGAATTATTGAAGAAAGTCCACAGAAGATACAAGGATGATAAGACTGGACCACCTTCCCTATAAAGACAGGCTGAAAAAGTTGAGCAACCTTCCAGTATCTGATAGGGGCCTACGAGAAAACTGGAGAGGGACCCTTTGTCAGAAATGTAGTGACAGGACAAAGATTAATGTGTACAAACTGAAAGAGAGAAAATTTAGGCTAGTTATTAGGAAGAAATTCTTCACTGTGAGGGTGGTGAGGCACTGGAACAGGTCGCTCAGAGAAGTTGTGGCTGCCCCTGGTGGTGTTTAAGGCCAGACTGGATGAAGCCTTGAGCAACCTCACCTCGTGGAAGGTGTCCTTGCAGGGGGGATTGAGATTAGAGGATCTTCACATTCCCTTCCAGCACTTAATATTCTATGATTCTATGGCTCAAGTATGGTTAGTTCCTGTGAAGCAAGGCCAAGTTTCTGTTCTCTCACCACCTGCCCAATTCACGTTCAGTTTATAGTATCTGAAGCATTAATTTCCAAAATGTAGAAGTGACACTATTTTTTTAAGATGGAAAGACACACCTCTTCTAAGAAAGAAGTCGATTTCCTATGATCAAGAAAACTGTGTCTAATGCTGTGTTATATGGTCCCCTGTCCAGGTAAAATTAAGCACATAAGGATGAGATCTAGTTGGAAAGCTGATCTTCATACACATATGACTAAAATTATCTGAAATGTAATATTCCAGTTGATATGAACCTCAGGGTGCCGCAGACTTACTCAGGTCTGAAGTGAGAGTCCTGTATAATTATTTAAGAATTAAATTTTAACAAATATTTTCTTTCTGGAACAGTAGTAATGGTATCCAAAGCTCTCCTAAAGGCATTGATTACTTGGAACCAATGTATTTAAGATAAAATATGCATTTAAAGGCACAGACCAATCTCATTTCATACCTGGCTTTCTTTGAAACATACCCTGAGTCTATGTTTTCATACCTGAAATATGCCCATGTATTTTTTGGACCCATCCACATTTCTCCCTGTATTGATCTGTCCTTTGGCAGAATCTGACAAGCATATCTACCCAGTTCTGAGAAACTTTCCATTGTGTACAACCCTTTTCAGATATTTCCTGTACTTTTCAACCTTCTGAACTGGCCATGACAATTCAAGTTAGAAGCATGATGTAGTCTCGAGTTGTACACCCTCCAGTACTCTGGTGTGGATTCAGAGGCTTGTTTTCATGTAGTTAAATCATTCTACTTTTCTGCTTGTTTGTCCAGTGACTCCAAATTTTGATCAATAAATAGAAATGAAAAATAATTTCACTCTCCTGGCCAGGCTACTGAAATGTTTAGACCACAGCAAGGTCACGTTGATCATATTTTGGAATTGCTTTCCACTATCACAATGCCCTTTAACTTCAGTCACAAAACAGAGCATCCTTTTTGATCCTGCTAGCTGTCCAGAAATTCCTCAGCATAAATCTACGTGGTGTCTTTGTGAGATTTCATTTCAGTAGCAGCAGTTTGCAAACCAATAAATACTTGCTGCAGAAATGTCCCTGAATATTTTGACCAGTTCTCAGAAGTCTGAAAGTTGAAAATCACTTTACTGGGTCTGGATTCAATACATACACATCAACTGCAGCACAGAGGCAGTTGTGGACACCTCAGGGGTCTTCAGAAAAGGTAACAGACAGGACGCAACATCACAACATTCCTCTATTGAGTCACATTTTTTTTATTAGGTGTAGTTTTCGTAACCTCTAACTTTCAAGCACGCTCTTTCATGCTCTTCAGGATGTGTGTTGTTATACCTCTCCATCTGGTTTTTATACTTAAGTCAATGTGACAAAATCTATTTCTTTCTCTCAAAGATTATCTTGTGTACATGAATAACTTGATAACTAAAACACAAAAGTTTTAGTCAATGTTCGATATGCATATTCAAAAGAATGTTATATAACCAAGTACTTTTAAAATATATTTACAATAATGACATCCAAGACTGCACAGTTTTTCTTTTGCTTCTTGCTAGGCATGGTTCAGGTGACAATAGACAATAAATAAATTGCATTGAACTCAAAGCTTTTGCATGTAGAAGACATGAACCTGTAGATGAACACAGTTTGCTTGTGTATTTTGCCCTGCCACTCTGGTCTTTTCTTATGTTGAGCTCCACAGTCTCAGGCACTGTTTGTTGAGATAAAATATTTGGCCACTCCTGTGTTTAATTTAAATGACTAGTTTCAGAGCAGGCTGATGCTTAAACTGTAGCAGACTGATACCTGCATTAACTGAGTGGAATTGCAGAGCACTTGGCCGTGTTCAGTCAGTTAGTACTCGATCATTGGAAGTTTCAATCTGGACGTATAAGCAAGTCCACTGGAAAAGCTGCTTTGACAGATCACTAATTGAAATGTGAAAAATGTGCATCCTGCCATGGGCTCAGACTGGAGCCTCCTGACCCCTTTGCAGGACAGCTCTCATTGTGGAGCTGTGACATGACACAGCGTGCAAATTCTCCCTATGTTTATTACCTATTACCTCTTCTCCCTCCAGATAGCTTTGATAGGTGACAGTTAAAACATCAAGGACATCCTATAAAATCCTAAACTCAGGTTGCTGAAGTTCAAATGATATTCCCAAGACTGGGATGTTCTCGTACTTACTTGCTACAGTCCTCTGTGATATGAGACAATTTGGTTTTCTATTTGAATAGCTTTTTAAAATAATACAGTTGTAACAGCTCCCATTTTAGCAACATCTGTGTACACCTGAAGAGTCTTAAGAAACCGTTCCTGGACCTCTTGTTTTAGAGGAATTGCAACCACTGCTCTGCAGCCATACTAACATAATGTATCAGTTCAAGGTTTGGCAGTTTAGGGTTTCAGACTACGGCATGTTCTCAGTGAACAACAATTTCCCTTGGCCCTCCTTCATAAGTATATATATATATCTTCCTCAATTAAACAAAGAATCTCATAAGAAAAAATTAAAAACATGCATATTTTTACCAGACCACATAAGAAAGCTTCATCTTTTTTTCTATTTCTTTTTCAGTTCTTAAGGTTTCTTTTTTGGTTGTTTTGTTTTGGCTTGGTTTGTGGGGTTTTTATTGGTGTTTTTCCCCCAAGCTCAAGAGTAAAGAAGTTATCAATTGATATGTATTAATTCCAGATACACAAATATTAGCAACATTTTTAGGATGTCAGAGAACTCACTAGTACTTGAGCACACTAAGTATTCTTTAGTGTAGAAACACATGAGCAAGTTCTAAGCTAGTGAGCTTGAATACCTGATCAATCTGTCACAGTGCACTCTTCACCCTTTTCTGAGGGTTCCCTGACTGTTCATACCCAGTTGACCTGGTTATGTTTATGCCTCTTTGCAGTGCTGGAAAACCTTTCTTATTTGATCTTGAAAAAACATCTTCTAAGACATCAAACTAAAAGGACTAGATAGTTATATCCTGTCTTTTGTTCCTCCCTCCCATATCTTTTAGAGCTGGTTTCTTGACTTACTAAAAATAAACACTCCATGTTTGTTCCCACCCTGGAGAAAAGTCTGTGTACATGGTAAGAACCCACCCAGGAAGACAGAAACACTTTTCAAAAAGTCACATAAATACATAAGTACTTGTCACATACCACCCAAAGAAATTATTTGAGAGAGAGCTCACCATACTCGTACTTCTAGGAAGAGATGCAGATTTTGTGGCTGGCATTTCTTTATTTTTAGAAATCATAATTTCAACAGGCAAGCCAGATCTTGTTCTGCATGGGTCACCATTATCAAATGACCTGAGAGAGGGAGTTGTATCCAGAGACAATGATTTCTCTAATCTGTGTGTTCGTGCTTCAGCCACGATGTCGTCACTTCTTGGAGTCTCTAAGTCTACTTCTTCATGGGGTTTCCCATCTAGAATGTTCTTTTTCCAGCTTTCAGGAGACTTTCTCTTCATATGAAAATCATCTAGGCTTCTCACACTGGATGGAAAGGTATTTTTCAGTTTAGCAGCTCGGTATGCCCTCAGGCTCATGGGATCAAGCACTCTGAAAGTAACTTCATTAATAAATTGAGAGAATTTGAGTTTAGCTTCTATTTTTTCTTCCACAACAGACAATGAACTTGATGATCCTTGGCTCACCAAGCTCAAGTCAGATGCAGAGGAACTGCTTTTCTTGTGAGTCTTCTTCTGCCTCTGAAGGTTTTGGCTTGTATTTCCCACTTCTGCTGGATATAGAGAAGAGTGCTCCAGTCTGCTAGTTTTTTCACCCCCTTTCTGACAGTGCTTTGATCGATGGGGTCGATAGCCTTCATCCTTATTTTTGCTTTTAACAGAGCTTTTAGCTTCTGACCTTGCACTACCCTGTAACTCAAAGCTGTCCTCACTGGAGCTGCAGCGTTTTGAGTAACTGTTCATTGTCAAATCCCCAGAGAGTTTCCTCTCTTCATCAGTTCCTACTTCTGGTACACATGCAGTGCTGGATGCGCTGCATGCTCTTTCTTCATTCACCCTGCCAGCCCCCTCTTGCTTGGCTGATCTTCCAGGCACAGCACCCTCTGGCTTAACTGGGGAAATGAAGCCCTTTGTCAGTGACTCTATTTATTTTTGTGCCTGTATGTCAGCTGGTGTCAGTGAAAGGAATTCCTATAAATCCTCTATCTTGTGAGACAACAGACATGTCTTTGAAAGGCATAATAGTGCAGCCATCACATTTTGTCCCATATGCATCCCAAATTATGTATATGTTTCATAATTAGATCGATAGCATGTTCTCATCATTTTAATTAGACATACTAATGAACAGAATCTATAGGACATGCAAATTTTCCAGGGTATTGAGTTCTTAGTGGATTAGCATGGGCTTTCATTGATCCAAAGCAACATATGATATATTCCTGTCTCTTGAACTGGAAACCAAACTACCATGATGTGGATCAATTCTCACTAAGTAAAGTCTGGGTTGGTTCTGTTTCAGGGCTTTTTAAAATCCAATAGTAGAGAAGGTCATGCTATATTGTCCTAATGCTACTAGTGTTTGCTATTCTATTAGAAAAGTTAGTGACAAATCTGCTAGACACTCAAAAGCAAAGAAATAGTGATTCTCACTTTCTACCTGTTTGTTCTTGCCATAGCTTTCATTCTAAAATAATTTTTAAAGGTTAACATTCGAAGCAAGGTGCAATATTTCAGCATTGTAAATGAGCTTGCAGTAGTAATGATCGGTTCTTTCAGTATGTGAAGTTCTTCTCATTATTTACTCTTTGTACAGACAGGCAAATCTGAACTGTGAAGTGCAGACTTTCTATTTTTGGTTTGTATATGCAGGAATCTAAGGGCTAATTTAAGTGAGGTTAAACATTATAGTTTGACTTTATAATCAGCGTGGATATTTGTAGGGTTCCAATGATGTGCTGGCACTGGAACTGATCAGAGAATGAACTGACTGATAAAATTAAAAGGGTGTTTTTGCTTCTCCCTATTGTACCATAAGGGTGAAAGCAAGTGATGTAACTCTTTTGGTCTGGTAGGATTCAGACTCCACTTACATCACTGTCATTGCCACCATCATGGCTTTCTGACTGGTGAAAAGCAGGAAGTGGAGAAAGAAAACAGAAGAGAATCACAAGCAGAAAAGTGAGTGACATCCCTTAAACACTGGGACAAGGGTACATGAGGAGAATCCCTGGAAGGGATTGAGGAATACAAGGTGACAAAAAAGGGGGCAAAATGTCAATAAAGAGCACATTTAAAAGCATCATGCATAGCTCACAGGTCAACAGCAGTTTGAGCTGAAATGTAGTTCCATGAACTTTTGAAGCAGACATTTAGGTCCCTCATTACAAGGCACTTTACCCACTGCATAGAATTTATTGTCTCCACATTGCTAATTCCAACACCCATTTAAATCATAGTTCATAAAAGCTGCTGAAGTGTTGCAAATCTCTCAAATTAACATAGTAAGTACATTAATTTTGCAAATAACAGGGGAACAGAAAGATCTTTTTAACACATCAGAAATCAATTGCTTTTACTGGAATTACTTTCTGAAATGCTTCCATATTTTCTATGGGACTGTGCCATTCCATTGTGTGCTACAAACATTATCCTGATCACAGAGATAATGTGGATTAAAAAGCATAAATCCTGTTCACACTGTCTTGTTTTAGACGAATTTATTCCTCTCTCACTTGAATGTGAATGTTGACAGTTTAAAGGACTGGAAAAGGCCTTCAGTTGTCAACACAAAGATTTTCATGACCTTTTCAATGGAGTCAGGGAACAATACAGCACTACTCTACTCTCGTAAAGCCAGAATTTATGGATTTTTCAGTATGTCTAATACAGGCTTCTACAAACTTAAGGTTACTCATTGAAGCAAACAGGATTCCCAAATACATCGGGTCTATGCTAATGCATCTTAGGTCTTCTGTGTTCCAGATCCATTAGAGTTTGGCAAAATGTGAGTTCTGCAGTTTTAATGGACTTTATTAATAATGTCTGTTTCCAAAACAGAGTAAGCCTCTTTGTTGAGCCAGAACCTGTAATGTCTTGTTCATATTTAGAGAAGAGCCTTTTTATTCATGAGAGACTGGGCCCATTTGTACATGAACAAAGCTATGTTAACCACAAACATAAATTCAGCTATCCATTGTATATGTGCAAATTTTAAGGTATGAATCAGAAGACTGTGGTACAGCCAGAAAAAGTGGATCATATAATTTTCTTCTATTGTCAGCAATGAGCCCATTTGTTCTGAAATATTTCATTTGTGTAGCAGTCAAAAAAAAAAAAAATTTATTTATTAATAGGAAAAATTCCAGGCTGCAGGTTATACATAATATAGGTAAGGTACCTAACACTTGTGGGTGTCATAGAGTGCCTATACTGCTGTTTCTCTTTCTTCAGATGATTTCTGCTTAATGGTTCTAGACATATGACACACAGACATACCAAGTAATTAAGAAAAAGAATTATCAAAATCTGCAAAATGAAAAATAATTCTTCTTACTTAAATGATATAGATCTTTTTATATCAATTGCTGTGAATCTTGGTCAGAATAGATGTTGTCCAAGTTTCTAGCAACAGTAACTACTCAGTGTTCTCTCGTAGATAAATTAACCAAAGTATTCTCAAGAGATTACCTAAATCAAGAAATTATTTCCAATAGTCATGTATATAAATAGAGAAACTGAAAATGAAAACAAAATATGCTTAAAAATCTGAATGTTTGATATTTTGAACTTTTTTATAATGATTTACTGGACATGATTTATTTACCATGTGTTAAGTGACTTATTTGTTGAAGAGTTCAAATTATTTTACCTGATGTATTTAAATCTCTTTGGAAGACATCTCTGATACAGCGAATTTCTTGTTCCAGTGCAAACAGGTATGTCTGTGAATGGCAATATTTGCTGCAGTAGTCTGGGTAGTAGTCCTGGAATAAATACCTTCAGAGAGCTCAAATTCTTCTATTACTTATTGCTACAATATGCCTCTGCTAGGTGCATTCTTGCCATATTAACCTTAAAATAACCTTAAGAGAAAACGTATACAATAATTTTGCCCTACTTTAGAAATGGTGGGCACAGTTGTTGGAGTAATACAGTATATCTGTGCAAATCAATTGAAACCAATTCAAGAGACAAACTTCACTGTAAATAAGGTGTCCTTTGCCAGCACCTCTGCCATTACATAATTTGTTGACCTTTCATCAACATCTGCACTTTTGTCTGTAGCTATCATTAAATGGCCTTTAAATTAGGAAAGTATTGTCTTTTTCTATGCATTGATACCCATAATATGTATAATGTGACCCTGATCCAGGTGACATCTCTAGGTACTATCAAGACTTGCTCATATGTGAACCATTTCTGGAGACTGAAGTGGACACTGTTTGCAATTTTGTGTGGAACAATAACTAAGGTGCTTTATTCTATTTTAGTATTAATACAAGAATAGAAACAGAGGAATACTGATCCACTCCTGATAAACTGACTGTTTTATAACAGAATGATTGTGAAGATCACAGGTTAAATGGGACTTAAATAATGACTCAGTAATTCATTTAACAAGACTGAAGCATTCAGGGATTTATCTAGTAAACTTGCTATTTAGGAAACACATGAAGATTCTTAAGAAGGTTAATTTAGGCTGATTTATATTCTTAATGTAATTTACAAAAACATTACAAAAAACCCGTGTATTTTGTACCAAAATGGAGCATAACAGAGTTATGTGCAAATGTCTTGGTTTTTAGTAGCCAGGGTCAGTTTGTCACCGTGTGGGTGTGTATTCTAAAGCCTCTATGCCATTTTTTCCCACGAACTGCTCACAATGGCACATTAACAGCTATTGTCTAAGGGACAGCACACCCCTCAGGCTGCA
>VXAU01003437.1:671647-710728 GCA_013399695.1 Formicarius rufipectus | reverse complement strand
TTTTTCTAAGCTCTCTAAACTTAGACAGCAAATATGACTTGATGCAATGGAATATTTCTACAGGCCATTGTCTGAAGATTTTACATTGAAAGCTGAATTTTGTTAGAATTAAAAAAAATATATATATTAATTCCACCCTCCCTTTTAAGCAGCATCCCTGGCTTTTAATTTTCAGGAGATTTTAACTTCTGCTAATTGTATTAAAAGCAAGTACAAGCTATCCTATACTTACTGCAGGATGTTGTTATGACAACTGGAAGTTTCTTTGTGTAGAGCTCTGGAAGATATAATCGGTTTTGGGTCAAAGCAGACAACGTTCAACAATTTTAGTGCTAAAGACAAGTGCAACGTTTTTGTATATCTAAAATGATGCTTTTTGGTACATTAACAATAATATCTTCAGCAGATTATCTACATTAGAAATATAAAAAAAATAAAGGTTTTCACATTTTGAGATTCTTAAGGAAGTTTTAAGTTATTAATTGAAAAAAAGGTAAATCTGATTTTTAATCAATATTGAGGGTTATTTTAACTGCAATTAAGACTAATTCCAGAGCCTTTTATAGTCAGTGAGTAGAATCCAACATTTTGGATTGATGTGGTTGTCTGTATTGTTCTTGTTGAAGCAAAGGGAGAGTTTTTTCATTACAATCATTTTTACTTCCTGTAGGTATTTGTGTTTCTAGTTCTCAGTCAGACTTTCACCTGTTCAGAAATACGGCCCAAGCACCTGAGCCAAACTCACTAGAATTTGTAGGAATGGTGATTCATTTCAAAGTTCTCAGTTTGCTCTGCAGATGTGTATGTCCCTCAGCAGATGCTCCACCCTTAAAACAGCTGTATCCCCACTCTCCCAATGCCCATTCTTGTTCAGATATACTCTTCCCTTCTGCCTTTAATGAAAATTTTATTGCATTTTCTCCACTCTTCACACTTAATGCAGTTAATTTGAAGTGTTTTATGAGACCTTTCAGTTCTGCACTTCAGTTCATCCTTCTAAATAACACAGGTGTTCCTCTTTGAGTTTCTTTTAGCAGATGGTTACTTTGGTTACTGTTTTGTTTTTTGGTGTTTTGTTTTTTTTTTTCAGTAACAGTTGCCAAACACAAATTTACTTTGAATACAAGCTTATCTAGTCCAGTTTCATCAGCAAGACAGTGTTATCTTAAAGTTTTCTCAACATTCTTCTATTTAATTATTCTCCAGAAACTCTATTACATTTGTAAATTATTGGGAATAATGCCTGTTTCTAGGATGCTAAATACTGCTTTCATCATTTTTGTTTCTTTTTAGAACAAACAATTTCTAATAGAGCAGAGGTGCAATCAGTGTTGTCTGTATTCATTTTACCTCACTAGACTCCATTTGAAAATGCTTCAGGCCTAAGGAAAATCTCTGCAGACATTTGCTCCAGCTCCGTAAGATCCAGCCATCTTTGGGACCAGCGGAATGAAAGTTCAGTTCTTTTATTTTAATGGTGACTGCTAATGGGAACAAGCTAAAATCTTAAAATGAGTTTTTCCCTTCTCTGTCTGTTGTTGGTGGCTTTGTACCAGGTAATGACAAACAAAAAATTGGATTGATGTTGTCACCATTAAATCCATCTGGATTCTTCACAGCTGGTAGGTTGAAAAGGAGATAAAAAGGTACTGTGGTGTCTTACAGACTAAAGACATTTAAGAAACCCATGCTTCTGTGAAGGAATCTGCATGGTGAGCAGTGTCTGCATCCAACCTTGGATCTAAATTCCTCTAAATTCTCTTTAACCTGCTTCTCCACCATGATGAGGAAACCTTTATCTACTCTACAACTGCAGGGTGACCAAACACAATGTAACAAATTGCTGTGCCATCTTTCTTGTCAAGTCATAAGTCCGATTCACTTAATTTACAGCTGTATACTAGACAGAGTCGTGGGAGGCCTGTAAGAAGTGCTGAGCATTAGAGATGATTTTTAGTATAAATCCTGCACCACCCTGAAAACAGAGCCACTGCTCTCTGATAAATGCTACAGCTGCAGTAAAATTAGAGACAGCCACCCAATTAAAATGCAAGCTATATTTATAGCTTTTAAAATAAATTTTAAAATTAAGGAAAAGAAAAATATTAGCAAAAAGTGTTTTCACATACCAATTTCAATTTTTTTTTTTAATTGCAGTATAACAGGCTATTTGACAGAGGTTCTTACTGCATTCAGCGTCATACCTTCAGAGGACCTTCCACTACTGTGCCAGCAGCCAAATTAGTATCAGTTCTAATCTGTTGGCTGTTGTGTTGTCTGCTTCCGATCAGTAGAAAATTGAGCTGTGGACACATGCTGCTGTCTGTATTTTTAAAGCATTTCAAAGAAATATAAAATGCACTTCTGGCATTAGGTAGTGACATTTGGTTACCCTTTAATTACCAAGGGACTTTTCCCCTTTCATTCTCCCATGAAGAGCAATTTTACTCTTGCTGAGAAAAGAGAGAAATGAAGCTGCAGAGTTAGGCCAAGCTTCAGAGCATGTACACTATAGCTCTTTCTCCATGTTGGAAATTCTTAGCACTGGAAGCTTCTTATACCACCTGCCTGAGAAATTCTTGTCCTCATCCAAGAGAGACAGAGCTTCCTAGCCAACAGAAGATGATAGCACCTGTGAATAACAGTTTCTTTATCAGATTTGTGTATAGTGACTAACCGCGGCTGCATACCTGGACTGGGAATGACTCCTCAAAATGCTTTCTATCCTCTGCCAGCATCATCTTTTTCTTGCTCAGTTTCTGCTTTAGCCAGCTGCTCCATGAGCTCTTCTTCACACGCTGTACCGTTTTTGTGGCCGTGCTGTAGGATGGGTAGAGCTGTAGGTCATCTCTGCATTACACTAGCATTTGATTCTGTGTCTCCACCTCACTTTGCAGTTGTTTGGTCAAAAGACAGTAAAATAATTGATTCCTCTGAGAATACACAGATGAGGAATCTCAGTTTCTTCCACTGCTCCTTGAAAATACATACTTTTAGAAAGGTGTCAAGTTCTTTGAGCCTAGTCTTTAAACCTGTCCTTCTCTGAGAAGGGATGGCAGTGTCATGTGACTTTCCAAATTAGGTATGCCATTTCCTCATTTTCCTTCCCTTTTCTTTCATATCAGTTCCCAGCCCTAAAATTATTTTTATTTATTATTATTATTACTATTTAAAATAGGAAAAAAAAGCATAAGACAGTAGAGAGGAAAAGTGAGTGGAAGAGTGGAATTAGTTTCTCATGGAAACTCAGACTTGGAATAAAAATACGCTTCCTTTTTCTTCAGGTGGAATGAAAATATTTCCCACTCATTAATTATGCTGTATTTCAAAATTAATGATATTTTATATACCATTTTACTCTATTCCATTCCTAAATTGGTGCTGGATGCCACAGTCCCTAGAGCCTTGCTGGCTCTGGAGCCATATAATGTCCCTTTCTAATGTGATACAACCTTACTGGTGGATAAAGCCTCCCCAAAGGCCTTCCTATTCATGCTTCCAGGAGTATTGAAGAAATCTTTCAGTACAGCAGGATTTTCCTAGTCATCTTTTTTTATATCTGCAGGAATATGTAATTCCACTAATTAAATGTTAAACATAGAGGAAAGTTTAAGACTGGAAGGTAAGTCTTTGTTAAATGTATAAACCACAAAGGAATAAGATGTTGCTATGATATTCTCTTTTTCTTCTTTTCTTCCCTGTCCAGTGAGCTTATTCAAATTAGTGAATTATGTGTTCGACTAAGTTGTTCAAGAGCATAATACAAAAATTCACAGTTCTTTGTAGCAGATCAAATCCCTAAGGCCTTTAAACTTCATAAGAAAATTTGACCTGCATTAGGCTTGTGGGATTTCATTAGGATCATTCTTTTGCAGGATTAGGAAAACACAGAGTATAAGGAAGGAATGAGCCCTTTTACCTGGATAATGTTATCTTCTTAATCATGAAGTCACCATTTCCCCCTGAAAGCCTCTCAAATGCAGTTGCCTTTCTCTTCCTCACCATCCTAGTCTTTCTCAGAAATAGTTAACAATGATTGCTTCCCCCAGTTGATAAATAGTTAATAGCTGTGGAAATTATCTAATCTTGTTAGTGGGATCACTGCTAACTGATGTCTCCTTTAGACTTGTAGGGATGGCACCATAAGTTTTACTATTTACCGGTCTTGGTATAACTATGCTGTGTTTTCCTGAGATTCTGGGAAGGGCTTTGGGATATCAGTCTAAATTTCTCCTTTTGTGTCTTTTAATTTATTAGACTCTTCAGAGCTGGCCCTTGGGAAGCTTCATGTAGCTTGCAAAAGGAAGGATATATTATTGTTCACCATAACTGTAACAGAGTAATTTTGTTATCTCTGTTTCCATTCTTTATCTCTTCATATGCATAATGTGCCAAAAACTTTCTATTTCTATTACACAGTAAATAAGGAAATGGTTGTTCCAGTTCCATGCATCAATATGTCCTGGAAAAGTTTGCTTAAAAAAAGCTTGCCTGCATATAAATGAGTTGGGTTGGCAGTATGTTTTAAAATTTGTTGTTATGGGTAATTTGCAAATAACTGAGAGAAGTAAATGGTAATTTCTTGACTGCTGTTGTCATGGGTTCCTGAGGGATGGGTAACTTGAGCAGAAGGGAAGTATTTAGGTAGGTTTTTGTGGAAGTTAACTAAACAGTTTTTTTGTTTTGCCTTTTTTTTTTTTTTTTTCCCCCAGCATATTTTTCCTCACATAAAGAATTTATGATAAATAATATTATTTGGAGGTATAGGATATGTCTCTGCTAAATGTTTCCAGGACGTTAGTACTGAAGCTGTAATTTCTCAGATGGAGCTGCAGTACAGTTCTGCTGAGTCCTGCAGACCTGCATGTTTGTAATCAGAGTTACATGTCACAGGAATAGATGATAAGCAGCTATGATTAAATGAGAAAAAAAAAATTGTTTGCATTTGGATATGTGTGTGTTTGCATACCAAATGTAAAGGTAGCCCTGTGCATTGTCTGTTCCTAACTCCTTTCTAGTACAATTGCAATTTAAGCATGAAGTAAAATATTGTTATTTATTTTCCTTCCACACCCGTAGTCCCACCTCATTTCATTATATTAAAGAGACATGTCCAGCAGAGTTGTTTAAATGCTCCTGCAGAAACATACTACAGTATGTGGTGTTTGTTCTGGCTAATGTCATGCATTCATGTTGTTTTTCTTACAGGCAACTGTTTCGTGTATACTCTGTTTGGTTTAGCAATGTTTGACTAATACTTTGTATAATTAAGCAAAGTCATCCACTATATATATTTTCTTTCATCATTTAATGCAAACCTGAGGTAGGCTTAAAGTGCATATGTTAGCTTTATTAATATTAATGCCACTATCTAAATTTTTCCTTTCTTGAAGATATAAATCATTTTGCTAATTTCATACTTAATGGCCAGTAGCATATTCAGAATATATATTCCAGTTCTGATGAGATCAAATAGACATGTTCCATGATGTTTATTATGCAAATAAAAGATAAATAACTCATTTAAAAAAAACCTATTGTGACAGTCAATTATAAATAATTTCGTTAGCTTTTCAGCACTGCAGCTTTGGGAAGCTTCATCCATATAATTTGCTGTCTTGTACCCTAATGTATTAACTCCTTTTAAAGGCAGTAATGTCTGCCAAATGAAACAACAGAGCATTTTAATTCATGTTTAAAGCAGGCAGACAGTTGTCATATTGCAGCACCACTATTTCAATGCTGAAGACTTCTTTTACTACCTGTTATTCATTTTAAATGAAAAAAACCCAAACATGCTGTTAAGAGAAAGCAATACTTACTTGAGAAGGATTCTGCAAGCTCTGTTCTGCTAGTCCACAGACTGAAATGATGGAGCCAGATTTAGAAGTAGCTTATTAGGTGCATGCTGCTTCAATAGTTACAGCTTTTCTTTTTTTTTTTTTTTTTTTTTTTTTTTAACTGAAAGAATCGTTTTCTTTTATTGAAGCCAGCATAGAATGATATGCTGTCTGTGTTGCTATGAGAGACTAAACTTGCAAAGCAAAGTCAAGCAATTTCAGAATAACTTACCAAGGGTCATTCTCGATCAACTTGCCACTGCTTTTCTGTGTAGTCACAAACTTTAACAGTATCAAGGAAGATCATGGTATGTTACAAATGCAGGAAATTACTAGTCAGTCATGTACGCTTGAGATTGAAAGAGATTGAGTCAGTATTGTTTGTGAATATAAGCAGAAAACTGGGTAAAGCCAAAATCTTTCAATTTGGAACACACACTGAATTCTGTTAAGAGGAGAGGCTCTAATTACAGTTAATCTGCAGTACCCACTACTCTCCCATGCTCTGGTGGTTGTATGCTATGTCTAGAGCTCCAGCCCTGAGATAGGAGTGTAGGAACTGCCCCAATGGGATCATGAGAATGTGAAAAATGATGCATTTTGTGTTGCTTTTCATATTTAGTGAGAAAAACTATTAAGCATGACATTTTGTGTGTGTACTAAAACCACTGCAAGTATAGAGACATGCCAGCCTGAGGTGGGGAGATGGCAAATAGTAGCCATCCTACCCGTGCCTTGACTTGGAAAAAATAAGGTGTCAGGGGATAGGGAAGGAGAACTGGTTACATTAAATTATTGCACTGTAGCTGTTGAGCTCCTATCTGCAGCCCAGTCAGAGTGGGCTTTCTCAAGAGCTTCCCCTTACAGTTTCTCCTTATCAGCTTTCAGGAGATTTGGGTTTATTACTCCCATTAAGTTTTGGCCATGGAACAATGTGCAAGAACTTGGGTGTTCAAGGAGGCAGATCTTCACAGCATCCCAGGGGCAAACATAACAGCAGCACCTTTCAATAGAAAAAAAAAAACAAACCAGACCTTGCTTCTTGAAAGACAACAATTAATGCCTCTGGACTGACATTGAATTCAAAACTCAACAGAAAGTTCTGGACTCCATCAGTTATTGCTTCTAACAGCTGCAAGGTACAGAGTTGAGGTTTGTAGCTCATGATTCCCGATGTCTTCGGTAGTAGAATGGCTGCTGTAACCATAACATCTTGTAACTGCATCCCTACTTGTTTTGCCATGTGCTTTAACCAATGGTGATATGGAAAATGTTTGGCTGCCTTTATTTGTTTGTTTTGTTTCTTTGTTTTTTTCCAAAGCAGCAATGCCACTGCATGTCTCTGTAAGTAGCTTTTTTTATGATAAGATCTTTTGACTAGCAAATTCTTCAAGCTCAAGTTGTTACACCTTAGAAGCAGACAGGTGAGTTCAAGTCAAATACAATAATGCAGTCACTGTACGGCAGGATCCCCATGTATGGGAAAAGAAGGAAGACCATTGCATTTCTTATGAGAAATGGCATCTTTTCCCAGTAAGTTGACATGAGAGGAAAGGAAACATGACTTCATTTGTAGATTTTGCTTTAGCAACTGCCATACCAACCGCTGGGAGGTTAGAGAGCCAAAATATTGGTCAGCTCTTTGCTCATACTTCTTTTTCCTTTGGATCTTGCAGGTTTAAAAATGTTTTTCCAGGTGTTAGTGGTCAATTTTAATTTAGCCCAATGGAATTCCAGTTCCGGTTTCCAAAGGAAAGAAAGGCAAGGCAGAGGAACTCCTCATTGAACAAAACTTCTGTCATGAACTACAAATAACTCTTTTTTTTTCTGTCCACTTTTCCATTTCTCCATTTTCTTGGCTTGCTTTTCCTTTTGCACACTCTGCTGGACCAAACAAGTCTCTTTTCACTTCCTGCCCCTCTTTGAGCAGAGTTTTCTCCTGAATTTATAATCTTATTGTGAAATCCTATACAGGACATGCAAAGCTTCTCAGAATGAATGGCTGACACAACCACTGAGCTTGGAGAAAGATACAGGATTTATGATCTATAACCTGGCTGAGAAAACAGTACCATGATTGATTCTAAGTATATTTTGCAGAATACTGCTATTCAACCACTCATTTTTTCTCTTTTTTTTTTTTTTTGAATGTTTTTTACTCCACCTTCCTCTTCTCTCAGTAAAATTATTGCTGACAATAACTTCAGCAGCAGTAGGAAAGAAAGCACAGTCAAGGCTCAAATCTGCATTTCAGCAGTAATGTGACTGGAACCTTTGGCCTTGCCCTTTTATGTGATTTGAACTGAATATTTTAAAACTCATTCAGTGTGAGAGGCACAGGTTTCAGAATGGTGAGAGGAAAAATATAGTGAAGCAGGTTTTTTAATAGTGGCGCTCCAACAGATAAAAACGAAAGTCTAGGGCAAAACTGATACCATTGTTCAGTTGGCCATTGATTGTATAACTTAGTTTGTTGGTAACTTTATGTGGACAAAATTTTTATTGCAGCAAAGAGTAGGAACAAAGAATAAGGACTAAATCTCTCAATACATTCCAGCTCAACTTGAATGAATAACAGGGATTGCCACAGAAATGCTGTTGGGTAACTTCAAGTATTTTCTAAGTGTCTATGGAGAGTGCATCTATACTGATCTCGGGTAAACATGTGAAAACCATCACAATACGTGAATGATAACAAAAGCATTGGAAAGTTTAGTATGTATTGTTGTCATCTTCTTTCAATGTCACCTTCTTTCAGCACTATGTTTTAAATTCTTGTTAAAAATACTGTCATTACATCTAGATACAGAAAAGTCAAAGGCTAGAAGCTGGAAAAGTGGCCAATGCAAACTAAAACATAACTTAAACAAAGAAAGTAGATTTCTCCAAAATAATTTGCTATGAAGTGTGATAAATTCTAGAGAATTTGGAATTTTTGCTCAATTTCAAAGAATCACAGAATGGGTTGGGTTGAAAATGGCCTTAAACATTATGTAGTTCCAACCTCCTGCCATGGACAGGGACACCTTTCACTTGACCAAGTTGCTTGGACACTTCCAGGGATGAGGCAGCCACAGCTTCTCCTTCTCTGGGCAACCTTTTCCAGTCTCTCACCACCCTCACTGTAAAGAATTTCCTCTTGATATCTATTTTAAACCTGCCCTCTCTTATAAGTGTATAAACACACATATATATATAAATGTACAGATATATATATATTGGTTTGAAAAGTAATTTATGTATTCATGGGAAAAATTGAAAACTCCTTTTTTTTGCTTACTTTCTTCAGACCAACTTATTGCTAAAAGCAAGGCCACAGTAAGAGTACAGATAGAATGGTATCTTATGGCTTTGAAAGAAGCCTGTTTTGTTCTTCCTAAGCAGTTTATTTGCTTCCCATGTTCAGATCTTGGAAATGTGTCTTTTAAAAATCTTTCTCTGCTATGCCATGGGAAAAATGTCATGAACACAGTAAAATGGAATGGTGGCTTGTAATTGAATATAGGGTGTTAATTAAAGTGACCAATCATTATGGTGAATTCAAGGTCTTTAACTGGTCTTAATCATCCTCCCTTCATGAACTGATGTAAGCAGGGAATTTGGAGGAGGAAGCTTTCTCAGTCCTTGCGTGTGGGGAGTATTTTCTAATGCTAAGATGAAAAATAACAGAAGGGACTTGGGAATGGGCTTCAGAATCCATCCCTGACAGTCCAGAGAGTGTCATGAAAAATTTCAGAGCCCCCAGATGTTAACAAAGTGAGAGAGAGAAAGTGGGCATTGATGTTCCTTTGCTGACTCAAAATCTGCAGAGGAACACTGCCAGGGTGCAGCCAGGGCCAGGAGTGCCCAGAGGCAGAGAGCCACAGGGGATTCCTAGGTGCCAGTGCGGAAGCCTGCCGGGTCCTTGCCTACCAGACCCTTGTGTTTGCCCTTTAATGTCTGTTTGTGTCTCTTGGCCACCCTTGAGGAAAGTCACACACTGTTGGTGATTGGAGTCTTAGGAAGGATTGATCATGCAAATGATCCATATTGGTGCAGCAGAACTTTTGAACAAAGTCATACCTTAAAATTGAAGATCTGGAGATTTGCTGAGTTTGACCTCAGTCTACAAATAACCTCAGTTGCATTTCTAAAGAAAAAATAAAAATGCCCGGCTTGTATCCTGAAGACCTAAATTGTACCTTGGCTGGGGGATTATTCGCTCTTTCTAAATCCTCTGGGATTATTCAGCAAAATAAAGGTGTCTCATCTGGCTGCAGTACTCATCACTGTCAAGTGCAATCAAAGATGGGGAGAGGAGAGAGGGGATAACCTTGCTAGACTGGGTGTGCTGCAAATTCAGGCAATATGAAGCAAGTTCCCTTTCATGTGTGCACTAATCATTCCTTCCACCATGTTTATCATTCTCCACACATAGCCTGCTGTCTGCACATCAGTCACGCTCAACTTTCAGCAGCCTGGCTACTGCACACCTACGCACAGATTCCCACAGTCTTCATTCAGCTCAGATCTGTGTCAGCATCTAAAACCTCTATGGAAGCCATAGCATATGCAGAAAATTAGTGAGAGTGTTGGTGAGGTATCCATTCTTTTGCTGGGAGATGGTAATTCTGGACACTTGCAGGCTGTATTTTTTTGTTCCAGTAAATGTCAACTCTTTCATTGTTACAAAAAAAAAAAAAAAGTCAATGCAAATATTAAATGCAATGACTTTACTTTTGTCAAAAGAAACATATAAGAATTTGATGGTGTCAAGTTGAGAACACTGTTAAAAGTAGGGAATCTGATACCCCCCCATGTTGAAAGTACTGACTCCACTCTACCTTGGAGCACAAAATACTTAACCTTGGGTCAGCATTGCTAGGAACATGACTTGTTACAATCTCTGCCTTTAAAATTCAAGTGTATCTTTTTTAACTCTGGAAATAAAGATATTAAACTAAGTAGATTTTGGAAATTATGAAGCATTTTTGTCTCTCCTTTTCATCTGTTTCTCTGAGTCTTTATAGATTTTCAACAGGATGGTATTCTTTATCCCATCTGTAATTACAATTTTTCCAATATGTTGCTGACGTTGCTTCTCTAGTTATTTCTCCTACAACTGCTTCAAAAAGATATAGGGAAGGCAAAATAGAAAAATCAGACTCCAGATGCCAAAATGGTTTGTGAAAATGCACGTCTGTCAAGATCTATTTAGACAACTTTTTGCTAAGTATGTTTGCTGTACATTGTTAAATTTGAATCCCTTGAAAATTAATCTTTTTCAGACCCTTCAGGGTAGCAAAGGGGCAACTAAGGTCCTATATAATGCTAGCTAATGTGAGAAAATAGGCTTTCCAAACCATAAATATCTGTCTTGTTTCTAGAGACGGGAATGTGGGCTACTTCTTAGAACTGCCATTGTACAGTTTTTCTAACTGGTCTTAATCATTAGCTAAAGTAGGAATAGAAATTAAATAATACGGAGTATTATAAGACATTACAGGTAGGAAAGATTACTTGAGATTTAGACATAATATTCTCACTTCTTGGTATGAAGTTGATTGTCTAGTTAAAAAATAATTATTCTTGAATGAATGAGAAAATATTGTTTTAGGGAGTATGTTTCATCCCACCACATAACAGGACTATTGTTTTAGAGCCTTTCTTTGAACAACTTGCTTTGTTGCAGACTATGAAGAACAAACACATGTTTCCAACTCACCAAGATCCCCATGTAACCCTAACCTCTTCCAGAATCCAAAATGATTAATATTCTGCTAATGGGATATGACATCCCATTCTACTATGGAGCATGGCAGTTGCTGGGTGCTAGTAATGTGGGTTATTTTCTTTGCTGAAATGTAATGTCTATCTCCCAGGGACTGACAGATAGTTTATGCCAAGGAACACCATAATCCCACACTGGCTAAAAGGCAATTGTGCAGGATCAGCATTTTTAAGGTAATTATTATAGGGCCTATCATGTAAATCACCACATTTAATTAAATTTTCAGTCTGAAAAATGTATTATAGTCTAAATACTCAACAATTTGTTTAGATTTAGACTACAGACAATGTGATTCCTGGATTTCATTCATGACAAGTAGAAGATGTACATTACCAAAAATACCTGCTAATGTTGCAACTGCAGATATACAGAAGTAAGAAACCCCAAAACAAAGATCCAACATTTATTTCAAATTGCAATTAATTTGTATCATTCCTGACTCATAAAATGAGCTTTTATTATCTGGAAATTACAGTTTGTTCTCATTGCAATTTGCAGTTTAAAGATGTGTCAGGACAGGATGTAAGCATCAAGACTCCTCAAAAATATAATCCAGCTCGAAGTAGATTTAATGTGTTGGATCTAGACTAAACTCATTCACACCTATTTGATTTTACTGAAGAAAAATAACAGTATCTGCTACAGTAATGATTAAACTCAAAAATACAAATTCTGGGCGACGCCAGAGAGGGGCATAGATATCAGAATTACTTTTAATAAGTTTTTAACAAGTTTTTGGAAATGAGTATGCTCAAATTTTCATCATCCAAATGGTAATGCTTGGATTAATTTCCACTTATTGATCATCCAAAAAATTCAAGGAGCTTCAGATATTTAGCCTTTGTTATTAAACTGAGAGATTCCCGTTTAACTGACAGATATTCCATTTGGGATTGTTACATAAGGATGCTACTGGATAGCCCTGATGCTGTATCAGAAATCTACCACATAGTGTTGTGCTTCAGTCTTTCATATGGATTTTAGCAAAGTTGTGATTTATGTTGTATTTCATGTCTTAACTGTTGAAGAATTACTCTGTTAGTGCTTTTGTCCTCGATGAATTTCCCTGAAGAAATATATTGTTTTAAGAAATTTATAACAGGCTTTCTTCTGTTAAAATAGCTTTTATTTCTGGCAGCTTATTCTGCCAAATGATCCCTTACTTCTGTGCTGTCAAGGGGATTATAATGAGGTAGGCTGTATTAAAAGACACAGAATAGAAACTCACAATCAGTCTGGAAAAATATTCAGATAGTGATGATAGATTGCAGGGATAGATTGTGGACTAACAAAAGAGCAACTGTCATTATTGCTTTATCTGTATTTTTTGCTGTTGGTGATGCTTTCTCTTACCTTCCTTCTTGTGAATCATAAGGATTGTACTTGAATATTCATGCTTATTTTGTTCAATAGACTTGTGAATCAAAGTGTTTCTTGGAGGAGAAATTTTGTTTATGGGAGAAGTTAGATTTGCACTTTGGTACAGTATTCAGGGTTATGAGACCTAATAACCTTTGCCCACATTTCTACTAGAAAAAGTAAAATTAATCTTCTATTTTTGTTGTTACAAGGTTGGATAAAATTGTATTTTACATGGAATTTGTGGGATACATACATTTGGAGCTTTTTATTCCTGCAGAATATTTTGTAGTTCTTGAGTTTTAAAGACAGAAGGAGAAATCTGAGGAGTAGAAGTATGTCTACAAAGTTCAGAGCAGACATTTCAGAGCTCCCAGGAATGTCTAAGCACATGATATGAGGTGTTATAATCCTTGTAGCACATAGTAGCTAATGGTACTAACACTGTATATCAAATCCTAGAATGAAAATACATGGCTGTCTGTTATAAATGAACTATCTTCAAAACTGTAAATCTTGCCCAAAGTAATAGATGACAGGCTAAGAGGGACAATCTTGCAAGTAGAAGGAATTACTTAGAGTGATTATCGTGTGTGGGGATGTAATTTTGTGTAGCGGTCGGCACGGTCCCCATTTGTGGGGGATCAAACAGGAACGTTTAATGGAATTACAAGATGCAATATAAAGGTTCAGTGCATAAATATTCACCTCAGGGGCTGGTTTTATGCTAAATATGGGAGGAGATATTACAACTAGGAGATTACATTATGGTTGCTATGGAGGGCACTCAGGAATGCGAGGTCAGAAGAAAAAAAGGCACTTTATCCTTGAAAGTTCATTTAGCTTAAGAGGAGTACACAGAAGCCCACAAATCTTTGTCAGATGTAGGTGGCTTCGAAGATATCTGAAGCAGCAGATGTCAGCAAACTTGGTTGAGTTTTATCAGGCTTGGGGCACTCCCAGTACACTTTCCCAAGGCTTCTTTGACTTTCCAGTCAGCTTTCATGAAGCCAAGATATTTTCGAATCCCATAATTTTGTATTAAAGGAGAAAAGCAGGAGGGGTGAATTATTGAAGCTAATGAATTAAGAAAATGGATAAGTTCTCATCCAGTCTAGCATGCTTTCCATATAGAAATACTGTTTTCAGTGTAATTTGGATGAAGTTGTTTTGCTGGTCAGAATGCAAATGTAAGTATTTCAGACATTTTTATGACATTAGAGGATGAAAATTTTCTGAAGTGCTCAATGTTACTGTTGAAAATTCAGTTAAATCCCTGAGGTTTATATGTGGTAGTACCCAAGCATCCAGCACTGTAATTTTTGAGATACACAGGAGAAGATGACTGTTGACTGATGATTCTGTTTGCTGACCTAAGGCATCAATGGTTTTCTCAGTACTCCTTGTTTTTGCAATGTCTTTGGGCTTGGCCTTCTCAGCCTTCAAGGAGAGGTTGCTTATCAGGGAGATCCTGGGCCACAGTGGCCGTGCCAGATTCCTTTATCTCACACCTTTTCTTCTATATCTGATTTGGCCGGTAGTTTTCTGCTAAAATCTATTACCATATTTTCCAAATGTCAATGATACTTCTGGTTTGATAGGTGTTCAGAGAGGAGAAAAAAGCAAAAATTTCCTGAATGCCTGAAGTCTGATAGATCTGAGTTACAGTCCATAAGCCTTTGAGTGACACAAACTCAGCACCGGCAGGTCCATGAAGAGCTATTCAAAGACATAGCCTCCACAGGAAACTTTTTGGAAAATTATATATATTCCCCATGAAAGGAATATATATCTCACATAAAATATTGTACCAAGTCAAATTAGGATGCTTTGGAAAAAGGCAAAGTGCCTTTCTTTGTGTTGCATTTTTTCTCCAGTTGAAGATATTCAGATCCTATATCCTAGTAACTAATCATGCCAATAACTTTACAATAAAGTAAAAAGGCTGCATATGAGGTACTTTATCAAACTTTATCAAACCTTGCAAACAAGGAGATGAAATATTTTCCAAAATGCTCCACAACATTTGCTAGGATTGGATTGTGGTAATACGGTATTTACAGTTACCTGTCTAATGCAGGACAAATAAATGCCGAATCAGCAGAGTCAGAATTTGACAAGACTACAGGATACCTAGTTAATGTATTTTTATATAGGTGAAAACATAGACAGAAATACACTAGTTATAAAAGATAAAGTACCGTTTATCAATGTACTATATTAAATACATGTAATAGATGATGTCAGAAATACAGGTTCCTGTTTTTTTCTAACCAAAAATTGTTTGGATTAGACCTACTGACAAACTGCAACTGTAAAAATTTCATTTTCTGTTCATAAGGGTTTCTCTTTAATTTCAGGCTAAGAAAGAGATTACTTTTGTCTGCTGCTTAGCTAGAACTTCTTATGTAGTACTGTGCTGTGTAGCAGTTCCCACAGACTTTCCTGAGGTGTCTACTGTCAGTGATGGATGAAATTATCTCTGTGTAAAAGAAGAGGTGTGTTAGAGTGTATAAAATGGTATGATTTCTCATTAATTACTTGAATGTCTCTACATGGTTTAAATATGCACCTTGTTTCTAAGAAAGAAGAGGTGTAACTTCATCTATGCAATGCTCGCATGAGTTAGCAACTGGCTGTGCATCGTACCTTTTGCCAGTTGTGCCTGTTCCACTGCTCTGTCTAAGATGGCTTAGCCAGTAGCTTCTCAGACCAAACATTTGGCTGACAGTACAGTGCAATGTAGCCTCCACTTCTGTGCTCATCACGCCTCTTTAGGAGGCGAAGTGTTCTGTTCCTGAGGGAGCACTTATGAGGCCAAGCTTTTTCTCTTCCACGTTAAACATGGTTTCATAACTTAATTTTTGTCATTAACACCTCTATTCTGAAATACTTAATTCACTGAACTGCTCATAGAGTCGATTTTCCAGCACATAGCAAAGGTGCATTATATGTTGGTCTTGGCACAAAACAACTTACATTCCTCTTCCATAACAGAAGCAAATTTTTCTATTGAGATTTTTTCTGGATGACTGCAGCTCAATAGTTTTTGGGTCCAAGTACCACTAAAGTGATGAGCAAAACTACTCCTCGGATCAAGTTTGAAGACTTTACGAGTTGGACAGACTGTGTCTTTTTACCAGTGAATTAACACCTCTAGCACCGAGGCTGATTGGAACAAAATAACTTTGTCCATGCTGTCGGTCTCTCTTCGTCTTCAAAATGGAAAAGTGATTTGTGGATTATAGCTCAGAATGTTCCTTTGTCCATATTGATTATTACACTGTGCCCAGGATTTAGGAAACAGCTAGTTATCTTGAGTCAAAGCTCTGTCAGGCTATAATGTCATTATACTGGTGTAGACATCTGTGTTTCATTGCCTAGGAATGATTCTTCATACTGTTCACAACCTGGGTCTGGACTACCAGGACAGTTACAGTTCTCATAACTTTATCAAAAAGTCATAGGAGCTCAGTTCTGCCACATTTCTATTTCTTCTCCAATTTTCAGCTCTTTAAACTCAGCTAAGATAAGAACCTTAGTATTACTGCTCTTTTATTTCACAAAACTATGCTGCTGCACCTGTTTCCATTATGTCTACATCTTGAATAATCCAGTGAGCTCTCTGCATCCACTCAAGAGTCACAAGCAAATTGCAGTTTGGGGCTGCTTCTCTTTTATTTTTACCTAGCTGGTTTCACTTAAATTCAATGCACCATAATGGTTCAACTAAATTTTTTTTTCTGAGCTCAATGTAGAAAGTCTTCCTGGGTAGCTGCTTTTTTTATCTAACCAGCATTCATCAATTCTGTGATGCTGATTTCCCAGAAATAGCACTAATTTCATTTTTTTGGTGATTTCAGTTCCTCTTTTCCCACCTTCCCACCTGTATTTTTACACTCATCTGTTCTGCTCATTGCTTAGAACAAGTACAGTCTAAAATCAGTGTGCTCTTCGTTTATTCCTTAGTGCATGGATTTGGAATTCTAACTTTAGATACTTAAACTTGAATATCATGTCTCCACAAAAATACATTATCTGTGCCAGGGAATAGGCTTGCACCAGGATTCACAAGTTTTTTATTACTGGTGGTAAAGTAAATTGCTCAAAAATTAGTCTGAATATTTAATTTTTTAAAAATTGCTACAATATTTATCAAGTATTTTTTAATGGAAATTTCAATAATTCTTTCAGGACTTATTGAATGGGAAAATGTATTATTCTATATACAGTGTAGCCTAAGAGTTAAGGCACTCCAGAGTGTATGCTGTGAGCTACACTGTACTTCATGACAGTAGCCTTACAAATCCTTACACAGCAAAATGAATAGCCCATAAAGAATACTTTTTCTTGCATAGCAGACCAAAGTTGGTGTTCAGTGTACATTTACAATCATTGCATTGATCATTCAAGAATTTTAGCCATCTCAAAAGCATGACATCACCTGTGCTAATTAAAACTTGTTTCATCTGGAAATCTGCTTTCATTGCACTCTTTTGGCACCAGTGAACACTGTATTTTGAGATCTTCTCAGTTTCTCATTTTAACTTCAAAAATATTGTTTGGAGAGTTGAGATGGAAAGAATGTTTAGTGGAGCAGTTTCTGATTTTGAAAGGTGAAGGGGAAGTGGTACCATAGAATCAAACAGCCCAGGGTGGAAGGGGACTTGAAAGCTCATCTGGTCCAACTTTTCATGTTGAGGGGAGCATAGATGAGATTATCTAGCACACTGTCCAATCACATCTTGAAAACCTACAGTATCACCATGCCTAAAGCAACTTTGCATAAGTAACTTGAAAATAGCTGGATTTTTAAATTTATTTTTAAGAATACAGTGGTTATTGCTCTAACTTTTATATATTCTATTTTTGCAGACTATTTAAGGTAGAAAATGAACTTTTATTTGTAACAAAAGCACCAAATTTTTATGAGTCTTGGATAACATTGTCAGAAAAGACATAATCTGTTTAAAGCTTGCAAACTAATAAGTAAATAAATGAATAAATTGTTGCACCAATGCAAAACACATGAAGTAAAAATACAACCAAACCAGTAGAAAATACACTAATTTAGCTGAGTGCATTAGACACTGCAGGATAAAACACTGACATCAAGGAATTAAGCATTCTAAGGGGAGACCTCATATTTCTTTAAAAATCGTGAGATGTTTAAAATGGTACAAAACCTCTGTGGAGCTCAGTCTATGTCCTGACACCTTGTCAGGGACAAGTTTTTCCAGTGTTCAGCCATTCTCACAATACAAAGACTTTTCTTTATGTTTAAAAGAAATTTCCTTTTTCCCCATCTGTGCCCACAGCCTCTCATTTTGTCACCGTACCTCTGAGAAGAGTCTGGCTCTATATTCTTTACTCCTCTCCATCTGTTTCTTTATGCACATGAATAAGGTCCCCACCCCGAGCCTGTTCCTCAGGGTAAATAACCCCAGCTGACTCAGACACTCTTTATTTGGCAGGTGCTCCAAACCTTTATAATCTAGTTTCACTTGCACTGGGGTGTCCAGCACTGTACCCAGTACCCCAGGTGTGCTGAAGTAGAGGGAAAGGATCACTTCTGTTGATCTCTTGGCAATAAAGCTGCTGAGCATGCTATTGACTTTCCTTGTCATCAAAGCACATTGCTGACTCATGTTCTAATTCTTGTCTACTGGGAATCTCAGGTCTTTCTCTGAAAATCTGCTTTCCAGCTTGTTGGCACCCAGCCTGTACCAGAACACGGATTACTCCTCCACAGATGCAGGAATTCCTTTGCATTTCCTTGTGTTGAACTTTATTCTTCTCTGTTCATTTCTTCTGCCTGTCAAGGTCTCCCTAAATGACAGCGCAACCATTTGGTGTGTCAGATATCCCTCCCAATTTTGTATCATCTATAGACTTCCTGAGGATGTACTCAGTAAAATCATTCAGGTCATTAATGAATGTGTCAAACATTATTCATGGTATGTATCCCTGAGGTATAGAACTAGTGATTTATCTTTTATTAAAGAAAGAGAGGACCAATGTACATGTGCATGATAAAATGAACAGAAAGGATAAAGGAAAGGGAAGGGAGCAATGGAATTCTGCCTATTGTGTTCCTAAAGCTGCCTTTGTTTAGCTCAAATACATTGGTATTTCCTGTTTTGCCTTCCTTCCTAAAAGATCAAAATCCTTTAAGGGCTATATCCCTAAAGGTTTCAAGACGTTGGTAGAGAAGGGGAAACTGTAGAGTTTGCATAGATCAACTATAGAGATGTCGAAGAGCAGTCTCACCTAGTGTGGAAACCCGTTTCAATCTCTTTTACTGCTAGTGACCAATAAACCACGGTGCAGAGGGAAGTTGGCAAGATTCAGATACACAACGTTTTCTTATACAGATTCTGACATCAAAATATAGAGTTTGATTTTGGACCACTTTTAGAGACTAGTTCTGATCAATTAACATAGTTAATTCATGCATTATGTACTGAAATTAAATGAGAGGAACAGAAGTGCTGGCAACAAATCAAAGTTGAAGGTACCTATTTGTTATTTTATAAAGGAACAAATGATTTTCCAGCACAGCTTCTGAACTTTTAAGAAAGGTCACTCACTCACTGAAAGGGAAAATGTCTTTCAATCAAGTCCTCTGGTGGCTTTGGCTTGATCTATGTCTTATCATTGCAAGTATTATCTGAAAATAAAAAACAACATAATGCCATAAAGGTATTATTGGAAAATAGAAAATAACATCACTTCTATTATTGCTGACATGAGGCCAGACTGATCTGTGAATAAAAACCTTGCAGATGATCAAAAGCTCATCGTGTTGTTGCCACCAAAGACAGGTCTCAAGATAGTATGTCTCTGTGCTTACTTTATTTTCAGGGTTCTTACAGAAAGTCCTTTGTGATTCTGGTAAAATATATGGCTCATTAATGGCCTAAATACAAGCTCACAGTTGTGGAGATGCTTTTAGCAATAAGCCCCAAAAGTATTTGAAAGAGGGAAGGTGCTTTCCATGTGGTTAATGGAGAAACCCTTACAAGGCTTAGAAGACAGAAAGGAGAAGGAACAGAGGGTGAGATGGAATTAAAAGACGCAGCTGTGCAAATTAAAGGTGGCTTGATAGATAGGGTGGCCTTTCAAATTGGTATGCACTACTTCATGTGTGAGTCTGGGAAAGCAAATCAGTCTTTGATACCTTGGTTATCTGTTTCCAAGTATGTAATTACCCCACAAGGATAAAACCACACCAAGGAGAGTAGAATACTCAGGAACTACAGAGGAGTTGTATAACTCCACAGGGCATGAGTTGGAAGGCTTATGATACACTGAGAGCAGACAACCAGGAGGATGATGAGAGATGTTCAGTATGAGAAGAATGAAATCCAAACATGTATATACTCTGCTGCAGTGTATACACTTCTGGAATGCACAAACAAGTGGTATGATGCACCCAAACAGATTCTTTTCTAAATTCAGAAAACAGGAATATCAGGGGCTAAAAATGCTGAATGGTCATCTGAAATGACCCATTTTCAGAGCTGTTTGGTTTTGAATTTCTTTTTTAAAGAGGTCAGATTTGAAAGCAACATTCCTACCATTTTGAAGAAAATTCACTTTTTTGAACAGTTGGCCATTTATTCAGCCTTGTACCTGGGCAGTATGGTAGCTGACAATAATATATTTTGTAGAAGGTACAAATACATTCTCAGAATAAATTGCATCCAAAAAAATTTCACTACATAATTACTAAAGCATGCTAAGGCTTCATTCCCCAAAGAACCTTTGTCAGTCAGATGGTGTCATCCAGTGATTCTCAAACATATTGACTGAATATAATGAATAGTCTAATCACTGGAGATGTGTACTCAATCATTGATTCTTTATTATACATGTATGCATTTTATTGAATGCTATTATTCATAGCCTAAGACATAGATTTTGACTGAATTTTACTTCTTGGAACTCAAAGAGTTTTTCCTTCTAAAATGTGGGATTTTTTGATTGTTCACTTCTATTAACTGAAGACAAAAAGCCTTACCTGTCATCTTTCTGTCCATTTGATCATTACTAATTCTGTTTTACAGACCACAGAAAATCCCTGGCTCATGTTTGTAGAGTGCCTTGTAATTTGTTGCTCCAAAATACTGTTCAGCAATAAACATTATGATCAATACCAATTCTGCCAGCAAACTGCCGAAAGACAGTTTGAGTATCCCTAGAATTCCATGATCCTGTTCTTTTTCTTTGAAACACAGGGCAGAATAAAGGTGCAGAATAAAAGGCCTACATGTGACTTCTTGTATGACAACAAAGTATCAGTAGTATGGTAAAATTCCTTTGTTTTATGACTTAGAAAGAAAAGAAGGGAGCTTGCCATGTTTGAAATCACTGTGAAATACACAACTTGTCTTTCTTCCTCTGTTTATTCAGAAGAAATTGTCAGTGTGTTTGCGAATATGATTGAAACTGATGAGCAAGACTGAAAAACAGATTACTGACACTTAACGTCAAACATGGATAATTCTTATACCCACCAAGTAGCTTGTACAAATACTGATAGGGAATCTGACATGGGGCTGATTATGCAGTGTCAGGAGGAGATAAGAGGCTGCACTGTAGTAAATCTAACTTGTGAACTGGAATTCATTGGAATAAGTGCAGCATCTAAAAATCTTACCTGACTGGATTGAAGCTTTACCAATTGAAAACAAACTAACTAACAAGCAAAACAAGAAAACAACAACAAAACAAACAAACAAAAAAAAAACCAGAGAAAATAGTTCTGCATATACAGCATATATATGCATGACAAGGCTGTCTTTTTATTAGCTGTCTTCCTTCTTAAGCAGGATTATAGGAAGCAACTTTGGAGATGGAAAGAAAAGACAAATTTCTGTATCTTCTGTCCCTACATTTCATGGGATCTTCTTACTTGCTAGTACAAAACGAATTTGAAAGTAGGGTCTTGTTTGCTAAAGTATTAATTTTAAACATCAGAGTGACCTAAACTGAAATGTTATGATTGGATGGTATATATGAAAGGATAACATGGGAAGACCTGGTGATAGATTATTTAGTCATATACTTGTTTTACTAGTTTCTTGCAAGATTTTGCCAAAAGCAGCTCTTCATGCTCTTCATTTGTATCTAGAAATTGTCATGCTTTACTTTTACAAATTAAATGGATGCATGGGAATATGAGCTTTGGCATAACCCTTACAATCAGAAGGTCCAAGCAGTACTTTAGACAGAATAAAAGTGGATCTAGCTGCTCAGATATTGAATTCAATGTTGAAACCAAGATATTTGCAGTTCTGTCTTGTGGGCAATACATTGTTGACTGAGAGATAAAAAGGAAGCTCTGTTCTGCCCTGAGCTTAAAAACTGAGTTTATGAGGGCAGAACTATTTCTACTTTGCATGGATTGACACAGAATGGCGTTTATGGTCTCTCTTTGCTATAGTGACTACTGGAAGCTGAGAGGCTTAGGAAGGAATTTTCCCATTAGAATCTCTTCTGGCAATGAAAAAAACATCCTTACAGAAACAACAACAATGTGCTGAAGAGACAGACTCTTTCTGTGTTGTACTTTGTGTCACTACCGTGAATGGCTTACATATAATGCTCTCCTTAAAGACATTTCTTAAACTTATCTGGGTCTTAGTTGTACTGGACAAAGTTTGTGTAGGTTTGTGATATTGGTCTCAAGTTCTTCAATATGCAATCACTGAAGATGCTAAAATCACATTGTAGGGTAAATTTTGATCACTCATTCTTTCTAATAAAATTGCAAAAACGCTGTCTAGAAATGTTTTATGCAGTGGCTATATCCTACAGCAAAACCAAACTCTTTCCCTTACCCGTTCCAAATCTCTTCCTTCAAAAATTACAGAGGGGAAAGGGACTATAAATGAAAAGAATCATTGTATAGGCCTGAATTCCAGTTTTACTTGTTTTTAGTTTGGTTTAATTTGGTTTTGTTTGCTTGTTTCTTTGGAGGGGTTTTGTTTGTTTGTGTTTATGTTTTTTGGTTTTGTTTGGGGTTTAGTGTTGTTTTTTGTTTGTTTGTTTGTTTTTGGTTTTGTTTTTGTTTTGTTGTTTTTTGTGGATTTTTTGGTAAGGGTTCGAAGGCTGTCCTGTTTAAAGAGACAAGAAAGTATTTCAAGAGGGGCAAAACCTGTAATTCTAATGAAGTTGACATTCTATGATAACTAATTAGTGCCTTATTGTGCCTGAGCTGAATGGTCAACTGTAAGTTAAGATAAAGATCAGCTGCTATTGAAATGCAAATGTTCAATCCTGCAATAGGGAACAAGAAGGGTAGGAGACATTTACACACCGAAGGAGCCTTGCAGAGAGACATCTATTCAGAGCTCTGTGCTGGGGGAATGCATTAGTCTCATGTTTGCTGTGCATGGTTCAGACATAAAGCAGTGAGAGCTTGTTATTTGCTGAAGTGAGAAGGTTCATCTCCTGGGAGCAGGTAGTGCAGACACAAGCACTCAAGAAGGGACCTGGCAGGCAGCAGCATGAAGGCAGATCACTGTAAGATTGCTGGCAGCCTCAGTTAAGTTTTGCTGACAGGCAAGACCTGACAGCTCTCAGCCATGAAGTAGACTTTACCCAAGATTAAAAACAATCATCTGCCTTGACAGAGGTAAAAGCTAATTAGCATTGGTTACACTGTAGAACAGCGTTCCTCTAGTAATCTACTTTACGGCGCTGTCTTGTCTTCCTTTGAGCAAGATATTGTGAAGGCGATTGATTCATGTTTGCACATGATGAAAATTGACTCATTAAACACCAGGTTTAAATTCTTTTCAATGAGTCAGAGGCCTGGGACAAAGTCTTTTTACAGCCCTTTAAATCTGACCTTGGTCCCTATTGATGCTACTTACGACTTCTCATGAGTTATAGCTCCCATGTTTACCCCCGGTAAGGCACTAGTGGCTATGCATCTTGCTAGTAGGTTGGTGTATCTACCAATCCAAAACAGAGGCCTCTCAGGCTGGTTGAAAATACTTACAAAGTAAAGAGTAAAAGAGTGTTATTTTATTTAATTTTAATTTTACTTAATGCAAGGGTTTCGTTGAATCCATTTGTTTAGAGGCACATAGAAGAGCAAAGGGAGGAATAGATTTATAGGAATGGTAAAAGAGGTTCTATCAATCCTTTTCCCTATTAGCTGGCCCAGCAATTACATTTTAAGATTTGAGGGAGCTCGAGGCAAGTCTTTCTTCTTACTTGAGCTGTCCAGAGAGGTTCCCTAACAACCACAGTAGCATTTTTTAGAATACTGTTGCCCTTAATCTTATCCATTCTCATGTCCTTTAGGTTGAGGATCAATCCCCCCTTTTGGGGTACATAGGCTGGTGATTAATGGTGTCACAGTTCTGAGGTGGATTGACAGCTCCACAGTTGCAAAGTGTAGTGTGGAGGTTTTCTTAAGAAAATGAATCTCTAGCCTGGTGATTTGAGATTTCACTAGGGGAACAAAAGATTTTGTTTCTCTTGCTGATTAAAAAAGCAAGTAAATGTGTTTTAGAAGTGGAAAAAGACCAGAAAGAAGGCTTGCAGGCACACCCCCAAATAACTGCTGATTTTCATGTTACTTAGAGAAATATGGTAGTCACGAGATGTGGGTTCATCTCCCTGTTTCACCAAAGGAGACTGTGTGTCCCATGCCCTGCCAGATCTGCAAAAGAAGGGACAGTTGTTTTTGCCTTCTCTAGGAACGCTGGCTCTCTTAGTAGAACTGATGTTTTTAATTTAAACTGAATTGGAGTATTTCCAGGGTAACTGCATTGTTAGTTGAGTATTCTGTTTTCCATAAACACATTAAGTGCCTCAGACCGAAAATAGTGCTATCCCTAGTGATATCAACTTGTCCTCAAGAGTGCATGTTTGATATGAAGAGTCTTAATTTGTTCAGTTAGGCAACAGGAGAGCTGTACCATGAACTGGACGCTGGAAGGAGGAGAATGCATGTTCTTTATCCCATCTTCAGTAAAGAGATAAGGTACAACAGAATGGAAAATGAAGATGCCATGTGTGGATCAGGCTGTAACAAAAAGCTGTCCTGCAGACCTTCATGATGAGCTAACTGTTCCAGTCAGACATTCTCGGATGTGCAGCCATTTTAGCTGGATGAGAAGAGCTGTCAACCCTTCTTAGAGACTGGATGAAGAGTCTAGATTTTACTGGTTGCAGCTGGAGTGCTCCATGGTGGATAATCCACTGCTGCTTTCCCTTGGCACAGAGCAGAGCGGAGGTAGATGGTGCTGTAACCTGACTGGATAGGTGAAATTTTCTGCAAATATGAATTTATACACAATTGATTATAAAACCTGTTTGTGCAACATATTCTTTTCTACCTAGCAAAATAAAAGAGCCATTGTTCTGAATTCTTCTATTTCCAACATGGTATGTCTTCAGCTTCTAAATTAAAACAATATCACTGATATAGGAATGTTTCTTAATCAGCTGTTTAAAGCTTTCAGTTATTCACTGCTTTCCACTAGAGGGGTCATTAAAACCTTGACACTCATGTTTAATTAACTTAGGTTTCCTTATTCATTTAAGGCCGAGTATTTCAACACTAGCAGCAAGTGATAGGATTGCCTTTACACAATATCATTAGAGAATAAATTGCACCATGCACTTTCCTCAGTCCTAATAGTCTGGAATCTTTGAGCTGAATTAATTTGACTGTAATTGCAGGGCTGTGGAGGAAGCATTATGAAAAACAGACATTTTGTATAGATATTTAATTTGAAGGAAAATTCTCGTTGTTTATATGCCATTTTAAGGTAGAAAAATGGTGGTGGCACTATACAGCTTTTACTCTAATGTACTGTAACCTAGACAATATCTGTTTTAAAAGTAGAATTCTTTGGCGAAAATCTGCATGGGCAGAACTGGTTCACTGGCTTTTCTGAAAATTAATCAAGCTTTCAACAGCTTGTAATGAGAAGGTAGGATTAAACTTTGGCTAAATGTTAAATGCTAGTTATTTGAGTAAATCTCAGGAAAGAAAACACTCTTAAAAACAAATTAAAAAAGAATTCTGGTAAATTTGCAAAATATAGATAGTACCTCTAAGCTCTTGAACAGTGGTTTTAAATTTGGTAGCAGTGNTTTTTTTTTTTTTTTGTCAGAATGTGTGTTTTTCAGTGCTTGAAATACTGCATAAATTAAGCCAAGACACAATCTTAAAGTAATTGAAGTTTGTACGTGCTCAAATGAGACTTCAGTTTTAGTGGCTAATATGTTGAAATATTCCATCATGATTGAACAAAGTCAGGTTCATGCCATAAAAATAATATGAACCTGATCTGCAGTAAGTGTTCTGGACCAGGATAAACATGGACTTTAAAACACGGACGAGGGAAGCTGCCTGTCTTTTTCTCATCTTTTACAACATCTGTGCCCACATCAGGTGAAAGAGGAGGAGGAAAAATACTTGATGTAAAATTTGCACTGCAGAGTGGAAATATCGGGACAAAAATTCTGATGAAAGTGGGATGATGAAGGAAGTAAATGAAATGGGAGTTAATTGAAGGTGAAAAGACTAACAGATAATGAAGAAGCAGATAGGGTGTGATTGCATAGAGATAATTAAGGACATGGACATAGTTAGGAATAGCTAAGAAATTATACTTTGTACATGGAGCTAGTGGGGCTTTTATAACTGCTGGTGAAAGAAGGCTGATGTAGGGAAGAGAATCTTGAAGAAAGGCTATTGTATATTTTGCAAGTCAAAATGGAAGATATTGGTATATTGGACTCAAACATTCCTTCTTATTTTATCGTATCTCATCTAAGATATCAGAATTTGAAGAATGCTATATAGCCCTCTAGGTTTAGCTTTCATTGCTTTCAGCCACATCTGTGACATTCAAATACACCTGTCAATCCAACCCTGTGATGTCCATCTGGATACATAGGAAATGAGACAGGTAGAGGTCCTATGTTCCATAGGACTGTGCTATGACACAGGCTTTAATGACATGATCACATATATTTATTTTTTATCATGAATATAGTTATGCCATACAGGCAATTTCTGATACTTTCTCATAGAGTTTGTGCTATTGATGTTCATGTAGGCATCAAAACCTTTTAACAACCAGTGTGGGTAAATTAGTCTGACTTGTAATATAGCTGTGCTGTGAATATAAATTATTATCATGATGTCTGCTTCTCAGCTGTGCTTGAATTAACCTTCTCTGTTTATCTGGCTAATTTATAATCTCCACTACAGCATAAGTACGACTGTGCTTCCTGATAAATTTGTAGAAAAGGACTATATCGACAACACATGGCCAAAGAAGTAATTTCTGGGTCTCATGTCACAAGCCGCCTCTTGCAGAAGCCTTCCTCTTTCCTACAGTAATATCCACAGAAGCGGCCAGGCTCTTCCTTTAAACAGAGAATTTCCTCCTGGCATAAGCAGGAATCACAGGATGACAGAGCTCAGCTCCCCAAAAACGAGGGACTTGTTCTTGCTCTGTCTGAACAAAAATGAGGCTTACCTGACAGGCTCTCACTGGCACAGAGGAGAAGATAAGAGACTTTTTTCTAATCAAGCCTTGATGCTAGTGTTTCTATTTTTGAAAAAGACTTATTCCAGTTCTTGAGCTTAAATCAAAACAAATCTGGGGTTCTGTGAAGCTAAATGGATTATATTGTCACAACCTTGTGTTCTATCAGCATAACTCCTTGAATAGATTTTCATTATTTGATCCAAGATAATGACATTAGCTTATTACTCCTGTGTAGCAGTTCTCCATGTCCCTAACTTCAATCTTTAACATTTCCAAAGGGCACTTAAACCACTTGGTTTGCAATATCTTTTTTTTTTTATCTAGACTCCTTGAGATAAGATTTTTATTTTTCCCTGAGAGCAGTACAGAATCATAGTTCCAAAAGCTAATAATCACTGAAGGCTTTAACCACATTTACCCTTTGGAACATTAGTTGTTTCCCTCTCAGTATCTCAGATTTCTCATTGACACTTCTGGGTCACATTAAACTGATTTTTTAGCCTGCACCTTTCCCCCAAGCTTTCTCTTATCATTTTGAAACTCCTATAATTAAAGGAAATCCTGATTCTCTGTGCAGTATTTTCTTCAGCATAATAATTTGGATTTGTAAAATCTCAGTGAGCAAGGTAAGCATTACAATTAGGGCAGTGGAGAAAATGGCTTGTTATATGCCAGTTCTTTTTCTCTACATTTTCCCCGTCAAAAAATTGCACGACTTTCACAAAAGTCTACTATGGTCTACATCACCTGCTTTTTTTTTTTTTTTTTTTCCATGCTAGTTGCTAGGCAATTCCAATTGGTTAAATTAACTTAGTTTTATTTGACCTTTGTTTCCGTATTCTGGGCTCCGTTCATCAACATATCCCATTCTGAACAGGTTCAAAATGGTTCAGACTTGCTCAATGTGTTTTTCGCAAAATGTTAGATCAGATTATGTTATTTTTAAAAAGATAGAGGAAAATTTTTATTTCAATCTCTTCCTTTACATTTTGAGCCGTATAATTATTTCTAGCCTGTGATTTGGATTTTGTTATATCAGACTTTATTTTTGTTAGGGTGTTTGATTGCAGTTTCCAGAAAATCAGCCATGTTCCCTGATTCCTCCTTTTCTGTGTTGTCTTGAAGCTGAATGGTTTAGAAACCTTTCCATATCCAGGATGAAGGTTTTCTCAGAAATTATTATGCATTATGTAAGATAAGAAGGAAATAAGAGTTTCTTGTTTTAAATTATGGGGGGGGGTTTGTCAACTATTTCAATAAACAAACCATAGTACTTGTGAGTCTTATTTTGCTTTCTCTGTGTTAACAACAGGAATGATTCCCACCAGCAAGATACAGGACGTATTTCTGTATTAAACCTGGCAGACACAGGAAGAAACTTATATTCTGGTGTCACTAGGGAAGCATCCATAACTTTGTTTCCAAGTCTTCTAAGATCAAGTTTGACATTTTTAAAGGCATTAAATGTATAAACCATTTCTTAAGCATAAATCTGGCTTTGCCATATGTAACTGTGATGCTTTTGAATCCTGACTAGAGTCTTTAATATCTCTGTTGGACCATTTCCCTGCAACCTTTCCCTGCAATTTTCTGGTGAGTGATAAGAATAATTCCTGATCTCTACCTTTGCATTGTTTTGTCCTTTTATACAGGTCTCTTCTGCAATTAATATTAAATATATCTGTAAATAAAGAGAAAAATTCTCTGTCCATCCTTAAAAAATAGTGTATCTCTTTGAAAAACTTTGTGAAGATGGAAAATACATCATTATACTGTTTGCTGATGCCAGAAAACTGCAACACAAATTAAATGACAAATTCTCTAGTGGTATAAGACACTGGGGTTTTACATTATGCTTGAGCTGTGCTGTAGGTAGCTGAATGAGTATGTCAAAAGCTGAAAGGCTCTGTCTTCATTCAAGCAGTATCCATTACATACATGTGACTCAGACTCTTACTTATTGTTAAAAAAAAAAAACACCTTAAATACAAATTGAGATGCTCCTTCTACTTTTCCTTCCTCCTTCCTCAAAAAATTTTTCTAATCCTTTGAAGTTCCTTGAAGCATTCATTGGCAATGTGCTGCTATGAGCTCCAAAACTGTACACCTTTCTCACATAGGAGGGTTGACTACAAACTGACTCAAAGAGATACCAGTTGGGCTTTATTTTTAAAACTGAGTGTGATTTCTACCAGATTTATGGTATAAATGTTCACACACAAATCTGTCTCAGATTAGTAGTGTCTTTAACTTTTCAAAATCTATATGCAGTTTTTACAAAATCTTTGAAGTAACAAACCTCATTAATCCCCAAAATGGACAAATTGACTTGGTTGCTTTCCAGAACAAACAGGAAAATTGTTTTCTTTATAGTATCCAAAGAGAATATGATTGTCTCAGGAATGATTCACAAACATATGAAGTTTTTTTCTTTTGGCAAGCAAGCTAATATGCCTCTGTCAGAATTTTAATCTTCTTGCACTCTGTTTTTTGTAATAAATGATGTTGCATATTGTATACATTTTAGAAAATGACAGAATCACTGAATAGGAAAATTAGCCCCACTGCCTAGCAGTAAATGATATCCAAATGTTTATATCTCTGGGACACTTAAATACTTTCAAACTAGTACCCCAAGGCAAGATGTGAAGAACTCTAACTTGGTTTTGCTTGTGGAGAAATACAGGATGTCTCCACTGTTCCCTTCCCTGGAGCTGCATGTTGTGGTGGTGCATCCCTCCCCCATCCCACTCCTCAGTCTGCATGATGATCTCAGAAATGCTCAGCACCTGGGCTAAGTTCCTCCTGAGCTTATCAGAAACACTGTCTGTTCCTAGGAACTTAAACTAGCTAATGGGCTTATGTTTTTCTAATGGACAAGCTTGGAAACTTATTTGTCTTGGCTGAATAACAACTCAAGTGGAACACCATATCTTTTATTGAACTTTCAGAGAATGATACCAAACCAAATTGTGGCCAGATATGGAAAACTAGTATGACAAAAGCCAACTCTCCTAAATGAGACCCTTTGATCTCCCATGGACTGCAGAAAGCAACCAGCAATCTCCCTCTGAGAGGGACATGTCTCAGAGCCAGCTCCCATGTTTGCTGTGTTTGAAGGACCACTGCCAAATGTCAACAATGGAGCCTGGGCTGGTACCACCACTCATCAAGGCTCAGCTCTTCATCCATTGAGACGATGCAAAGGAGTCTTCACTGAAGGCAGTTCAATGAAGTTGAAGAGAAATTTTCACAGCTATATACCTTGTACATTCTCCTTGAGGTCCATGTGCATGTGAGTGTGAATATCTTGTAACAAATACACTGTGAATGTTACTGTCTTGGTTTCTTAAGGTACATTAGATTTGTAAGTAAGTAAGGGCTTTAAGTGACTTACTGTTGTATTTATTGTAAATTCTGTAGAATCTGTTCCTGAATTGTTTATCAGTTAAGTGCTGTTAATTTTAACTGCTGTTGAAACCTTTAGGCCTAAATTTCTGGTCAAGTCTAGGGCTGAGGTTGGCAAAGGGCTCCAACCTGAAACTTGCAACTCAACAGAAGGGTCTTTCTTATTTGCTTTATCATTGTCCTTTCCTATCCTTACTTGTTTTTTATCCTCAGCCTCCAGGTAGATCATTTTAGGCTGATTTTAGTTTTAGATTGATTGATTTTATATTTTGCTGATTTTGCTATGTACCTTAACTATTTGGTAAGTACTAGAATGAACCTTGACAATGAACTTTGTCACAGTTTCACTTTAATATTAAACCTGCTTTTAGAAATACCTTTGCCAATGATTCTGTGAGTCTTGTAAAACATCATTTGCAAGACACGTGAACATCCTTTGTTAGCTATGTAGGCCCTATGCATGGAAATCAAATCATCCTGGTGGGACAGGATGGCTCTCAGAGAGACAAAGCAGGCCTGTTCCTGCCATCAGGATGGACCAGTTACACAGTGCCACGGAATGCAATGAGTACAGCTTCAGAAGGAGGACATGGTGCCTTTATGTGATGGTGCCTGTGCACAGCCTTTCCTCAGGTACTGCATGACAGAGTCAGTCTGTCCCCATGTTGCACCTTTACACCTCTGGGGCCAGAGATTGTGGGTCTGTGAGGCCACTTCTCTCAGTGTCACTGTGGAGGTGCTGGCCTTGGGTACCAAGGAGCAAGGCACCCTCTGTGTCTCATTTGCTGGCCAAGGCTTCCATTTCCATCTTGTTAGACAAAGAAGGACATTGATTAGGGGCAGGAGAGTCTAACCCCTCACGTCAATTGAATTCTTATTGCAGTGACACCTGAAAAGCCTCTGGTTTGAAAAATGCCAGGAAGCAAATCTGGATTTGGACTGAGGAAATGCAGAACATTGCAGAGAAGGGCAGTGTTTTGAGAACACTCTTACAGCATTCTTTCCTTCCTACAGCAATCAGGGTAAATTTTCACTTCATTAGAGCTGTAGTGGAATGACATGAGCGAGGGAACTGCACAAACATCTTGGATTCAGACCTCATTATCCTGAGTTCCACACATGAGGAAGATGCTAAGGATTTATTTGAGGGGGGCCTTTAAAATCTCCATGGGAATTTTGCCTGAATGAAAGCTAGGGAAATCTTCAATAGTGGGCCAGGATATAGGAGTGTAAATAAGGAATGTAAATCAGTCCCTAGACTGAGAAGGAAACCTGTGCCTCTCAGACACTAAAATAGCAGTTGCGTAGAGCCAACTGAACCTCTCTTTGTGATATAAACATTAATAATCTGAGTACCAACCAAAGGTGAAGTGATTCAGAAGTCTAGCTTTCAATTTTTAGAAATATGGAACAGGTTGGTTTATATAGCAGCAGATGTAAGAGGGGAGGAGGAAGGGGCAGGGCTGTGAAGGATCTGCAAGATGCTTTTTAGATTATATGAAAAACATTTGGCTGTGAATGAAAGAATGGTATTAAATTATTTTTCCCCTTGAATATAAATAGGGGTCTGTAGAATTAAAACTCATGAAAGGACAGTTCAGATGGCATGAGGCCAAAAACAGTTACCTGAACCTGTAAAATAAGCATCCTTTGTAGCCCATCTGTGAGGACATAGAAACAGTCACTGCAGTGTCCCAGCAGTACTGGCAGGTACTGTGCAATGTGAAAGGAGGGAATGAGGCAGCACGAAGATGAGGTGACAGTGGTCAGCTGAAGGTCTTGTGACTTTAGTCCTAATTTAGGGCTGTTGCAACCAGTAAGATAGAGTCAAATCACCAAGATGTGCATTATCCCAAGGGAGGAAGAGTCTCTTGTGGTGCTTAGAGATCCTGCTGGATGTTGCAGTTGCTTAAGGTACCACTAACCTAAGAGTGGTCATTACTACTCAGGGTTTCTTTTCTATCATGAGCTTTTTTTTAACCCCTTTCTTTCTCATCTGTAAAGAAGTGATTAAGGAAATTACTTTGTGCTCGGTCTAATGAGGTAGCAGTGGCCATGCTGGATGCCTGAGCAGTGCCAAAGCAATTTGATCACTCTGTGTTCGGAAACACATGCTCTAGCATCATCGTGACAGATGTGTTACCTTGCTAGACTAAACACAGAGCAACCTTTATCAATGTGTTTTAAAGAATTTGCAACTTCTCAGTCACAATCTTTAGTTTCTTGTTCTCATGTTCACAGAGACATACCTGTTTTGTGGGGTAAAGAATCCTTTCACCAGGCATTCAAAACTTCTCAATTTGAGTCTTATTCTGAAAGAAACTGATAAAATGGTCAAGTAGTGCTGGCTCAGTATGGGTAATGGCACTTTGCACTGGCATTGAAAAATGTGTGATTTCTAACTCAAGTGCATGGTGCACTTGCAGAATTAAGCCCTACATGAAATCTGAATGCAAGCCTAAATCAGAAAACCTAAACTAAGTCTGCAAGATTGGAGCTGCAGCTGATAAATACTTTTCCCAAGTCTACCTTCATGACAGCTCTTACTTAATTTAAAGAAACCATATTTTTAATCCATGAATTGTTGTTTTCTAAGTAAACACTTTGTATGATAACTGTTCCAGAAAAGAATTTGAGAAATTCAGGGTTTTGACAACTTCTAGCACCTTATGGAAATACATCAATTTAGTTTCTCAAAAGCAGAGTGGAGTTCCTTGTGGTTTTTTGTTTGTTTGGTTGTTGTTTTGTTGTTTTGTTTTGTTTTGTTTTTGGTTTTGGTTTTGTTTCCCCAAAAGCACCAGGGATCTGATCAAACATTCTGTTATCTTTTGCACAGTGCTCAGTACTGAAAACTCTGAGATAGGGGCACCATGTGGCAAAAGTTTGTTTCAGTGGTCAGAACAAACTATGGATTGCATCTAGATTTTTTGAAAAGGTGATAGAAAGTGAAAGAAATTGCAGGATGGGCAGAATGTAAAATGTTCTTCAATAGTTTTAGGTTCCCTTTACAGGATAAAACCTGTAGACAGCTGTCCAAGCTGAGAAGTCACAAATTCCCTATCCACTCATTCAAACAGTTCTTCCTGTCTTTCATCTTTCTGCCAGATGCTTCAGATGTGGACAAGAGAGGGGGGAAGATGAGTATGAAGGTCATCCCTTGTAGACTATTCCCAAGCAAGGTTCTAGGCTCCAATCCAGTAAAGCTAGAGCTCCAACATGGCACAGGTTCAGGTTTCCAGTGCTCAGCATTCAAAGCTGGGGCCAGATGTTACAAAATTAAACACACCCTGGCTTCCAGCTGCAACATTTGTGGCCAAATCTCTCAAAGGCTTTCCTAAAAGGGTTTTTTTACTCATTGATTTCTTTTATTAAAATAATAACTATATCCTTAAAACCCAGAGTTTTTTTAAAAACAAGTCTAAAACATCATGTTTAATGATCGGATGATCTGAAAATTACCCAAGCAGACTATTCTGGTTTTCTAAATTGAAAAAAAAAATCAACAAAAAAAACAAAACAAAAACAAAGGAAAAAAAACCCCAAACCATGGCAAGAAGCTTCTTCTACACAGAAGTTAGGAGGTTGAGTCTGTCTTTTCCATTTGATTGATTGCCTGATTGATTTCCACTTTAAACATCATATTGCTGTTATTTCTTGGGGGCATTTTTCCACTCTGGTCATTTTATTGCTTACTCAAACACACTAATATGTCAAGTATGAGCATGCTATGCTTGCAACCCTTGATCACTGTATTGCTATTCTGCTGTGATGCAGTCAAAATCATTACAAAGAAATCAACTTGTGAGCTGGGGGGTTTTTTCTTTGTTTTTGTTTGGTTTGGGTTGTTTGGTTTTTTGGTTTGTATTTGTTTTTGGTTTTGGTTTGGTTTTTGGGTTTTTTTTAATAAATGAGAAATTTAAGTGAATTAGTTCTATACATACCCTCTGGTCCCAAGGGATATTCAAAGGGAGAGTGAGTGCATAAATTCTACTTAGAAGGTTGCTCAGAATCATAAAACATGCAGATTAGACCTTTTAAATGGGGAACTTTAACAAGGGTGCTTGCTGCTCTGTAGTTCTAACAATAAAAGCCCAAACTGGGGAAATTCTACCTTCTTTGTGAGGAGAATTATCATGAAGAATAGGTATAAAGAAGGGAGAAAACAATCATGTTATTACTGTTTATTTCATTTATACCCTCATAATAAATGTTTCAGACACAGGCAAAATATTTGGGGATGGGGCAGATTCTTCCCTTAGTTTTTTCTTTGTCACAATTTTACTGAAAAGGTTTCGGGGGTGGTTTTTTCCTTGTCTGTATGTTTGAAGCTTTTTTTGTTTTGGTTAGTTGGGTTTTCCTCTTTTTTGGAGGGGTTATTTGTTTGGTTTTGTTTGGGTTTTTTATATAAATAAGAAAACGGCTTTTTCGTTCTATGGTTATTCAGAAAGCTTCTTAGGCTATTTATGTAGACACTGGAGAGAGATGTTCTTTGAGGAAGTAGTTCAGAGGAGTAGATTCATCTGCAAGCTTAAAGAAGGATGAATCCAGCACACTTGACCAGATGGCAAAGATTGGCCTCAGTACAGTAAAGTATATCTTTTATGAGTATTTACAGATGTGCAATCAGTGTTGAGAGCTGGTTGCATTATACCTGTCATCATTCAGAGGTATCAACTTGTAGTTGCCCTATTAGAGAAACCATTTTTCAAAATTTCAGATAAATTACACTAATACCAGACGAAGAACAGAAAGACTGACCATGACCATGACAATCCATGGCTATATTTGTGGTGCACAAGTTGTCTTCATGGGAGTTGGAGTGGCAGCCAGTAGTGGCCTGGGTATGTGCACCCATCCTGCTTCATTAACACAGGTTTTTCTAGAGGATGTTCCCTCCATAGAGAATTTAAACCTTTCATGTTTTTAATAGTGCTCACTTTTGGAAGTGGCTTTCAGCTCTAAGTATTCAGTGGTCAGTCAGAAAAGCAGATCAGGAGTCTGGATTATGATTTCCATGTTGTCCATGGATGGCAGGACACACTGTTGCTTCTGTTCAAGTTTTGCTTCAAGTTTTTCCCCTTGAAATCATGAGACCCAAAGTCTCCAATATTTATGTAAATATATCCTAATCATAAACAAAAAATGAGAGTGCAGCTAAGAAATAGATCTAGTCACCTGATCCTTTAAGGTTTTGCAAGAACATTGATTATTACGCACCATAATGAATTGTCATTTGCCCCTTCCTTGTGCCTTATGCCAGAAAGTTCTTAGTACACTGGTATAGAAATGTGGGAAAGAAAAGAGACAGAAAGGGTAATTAACAGTAATGGAGAAGCAAGATGTTGGCCTACTTTTTGACCATGAACAAAATAAGCATACTTGCTTGGGACACAGAGACATCATATAAGTTTTTTAAAAGAATTTTACCCAACAGCTTAAGCCACATCCATACTAGTTCTACAAACCAGCAAAATTAGTCAAAGATAACACTTTCCCCCTTTTAACTCCAAATTTAGAGATTATAAAGTGATAATGAAGTTTAAATTTTTTAATGAAGAGAAATAGGTCACTTCAAACCAAAAATGTGAATTTTGGATTTTTGCAAAGGCTTTTTTTTTTTTTTTTCTTTTGTCATGAGGGAGATGTAATCTGTCAGTGTGGCTGGATTTGGCACATCACCTTAATGATGCATCAAGGGACCTATAAGGTGCATTGGGCCGAAGATTTACATTCTCTGTGCCTGCTGTGAATTCTCTGCTGTCTGCCCTTCGGGCATGAGATAAACAGCATTGGCTTCAGACAATTCTCTATATCAGGATACTCATGAGTTTCCCATAAAGCAACTGGAAAGTTTCCCAATCTTTCTGTCTCTCTCTTTTGTTTTAATTGAAAATTGAAATGCATATTTTAAGCCGTCTGCCTTGTCTAGCCCTAAAAATCTTCCGGAGAAAAGGACAAAAAAAAAATATTAGCCCAGAGTATGCACAGAACATTTAATTAGAGATTTCTTTGTGGAATTGTCTGAAAATCTGTATTCTGGCACTAAAGTTGAAGGAATGACTTTTCAGCTAGAGTGCCTTCTATTTAAATTACTTGTTGGGTGGTATTTCAAATATGGTAATGGTTTGCCATATGTTTCTTTTAAATTTCTTTAAATTTTGGATGTCTGAGTCCCATAGACTCTAATATGCAATCAAAATAGCTATATGGCAGAAAAATAATTGCCTAGAATTATTAGTACTAGACATAGGCATAAGAGATGCACAAGTGCATAAGGTGTCCAGATTTTACTAGGACAAACCAATACTACAGTAAATATAGTGCAAAGCCGAGAAAGAGCATGGCTGCATCAAGAGAAGTCATGTGTGCAACAGAGAGATACTAGACAGGCAATTTGCTGCAAGTGTTGCAAACCAGTTTAAAGCAATGTAAACAGTTTTGGAAGTCATCGGGGAAAAAAAAAGAAAAAAGGAAAATGACAAAAAAAAGTGGCAGGCTATTTTGCTTTACTTTGGGCCTTCTAGTGAGTTCTTGAAACCTTCTGAATTCAGACAGGTATGCAAGATTTTGCATGATCAAGGAGTGTTACTGACATGTAAGTAAAGTGATTAACTAATTCAGTTTTGTATCATTTTTAAGTTAGGAAGTTTAAAGGCATATATGGCCTAGATAACACTGCACTGTTTCCTCTGGTACAAGACCTCCTTTTGTTGCTCTATTAAAACTAAAAGAATGTTTCAGTTCAATGGATTTGCTCAAGCAGCAAATCTGACAGGTATCGACTTTCAGCCCCCCCTTTCATTGTGACTTTCAGCAATGCTATGCAGTTTTTTCATCTCTTTTAGCAGGGAAAATTATGGGTAGGAGTTTGATGGGACCCCAGAGCTTATGCTTTTTGTTTGTGTCCAAAGGTCAGTCTGTAGCTTGCTGTGAAGAAAGCCCTGAGAGTAGAACTGGGAGCAATGCCAAGGGCTCAGCCGGTGTGGGCATCAGCTCACTCTGCCCTATTCACCCTCAGGCCAGAGGCATACAGTGTCCACTGACATATGTGGAGGTTTTTAACTACTCACAGAGGCTAACCAATGCACTTTACTTTAAACTGACATCTTTTCTAGGACATATTATCCCTCTGCACTGGTACAACAGCTTGTCAACAACCACCACTTGACAAATGAACACATCTGCTCATGTGCACACAAAGTGCAGGGTCAGGTCAAAGAATGGAGGTCATCTATTTTTAGCTCTTTTCCGGTATGGTGTTCAACCTGTGATTCTGCTCCTGAAGCCACTAGTTGCCCCTCCTGAAAGGTTTCTTGTCCTGTTTTGTCTCTAATTCAGAAGAATAGTAGATCTTCAGAAACAGTAGTTAATATATATGGATGTCTATGGTAAAATTTGGAAAAAAACTCCAAAACTCTAACCAAATGCTTTAAACAAATTCTTATGCTCTCTTTTCTAAATTGTCTGAAGTGATTAATATCATCGAAGACTTCTGGCCTTGATGACCAACTTGAGATTGATGGCTCTAACATAGCTGACTTTTTGTAAGCATTTCTGCAAAATCATCCTGACATTCAGCTTCAAAGCCTCAAAATCAAACCACCCCCACTCACATGGGTGATGTTCTTAGCCTTTAGTTGAAGCTGCCTTCTCTTTGGGATTGTTGCAGCTGGTAGCATACCAGCTGATGTATTAGCAAACTGGTCATATTTGCTGTGGCCTTCTCTTTGCAAGGACAAATTCAGGCTTGTGAATTGGTGGCTTAGGTTGGTGCTAATTTGTCATAATGACTCAGGAATCCTTTAGCTCCATAGTAATATGAACTCAGACACCTGATTGATACAGCAGAACTCTGTCCTTCACTTCCATATGCAATCTTTCCCTTGTCTTTTGTCATGACAGAATATCTGTATTAGACACAAGTTTTTAACTATTAGGAATCCATAGCCCCAATGGGCTGGAAATAGAGCTGGAAAAGAAGGTGAGCTATAAAATTTCTGCCAAGACCAATTTATAAAAAAATCTAGCATTGACCAGGAGTTCTGGCCCATTGCCACTTCTAGTCTGACTCAGAAAAGACAGATATTGACTTGTGCTTTATTTTCACTCAGAGATCATTGTAAAAGAAAACCTGCTGTTTGATCCCCTTTGCTTCTGTTTGGTTTTGTGTTTT
>VXAU01003437.1:611599-671601 GCA_013399695.1 Formicarius rufipectus | reverse complement strand
TTTTTTTTTTTTTTAACCAAGTTAAGTCTCTTAGTCTCCTGATCAGAGCCAAAGGAAACCTCTACGATGGTACAATTAAGACAGTGAGCTCACGGTGGATAAATTTTTTTTTTTTTTCCACATAAGCCACAAAATGTCTGGTCAGCTCCAATATTATGGTGTGCTGGCTTAAAGGTAAACTGCTGGGAGAAATGAACATGAATTAAGACAGATTACAAGTGAGAGTTATAATTTACTAAAAAGAAAAAAAGTTTAAAAATTATATTAAATACAATAATACCGAGAAAAACTAGGTTTAACCCACAAAAACAGACGTATAACACAGCACCCTGGGGCGCAAACAGAATGGAGTTCATTAACCCCTGTGCTGAGCAGCACGTGGTCCACTTGAGTGCAAAGTCAAAGAAAACCTGGTGGTGAGGATGATGGTCACAGTCTTGTTAAGAATGCCAGTCACAGTCCTGTAGACCGGTCCTCCCCTGGATCTGATGAGTCATACCAGAAGTTCCAGAACACGAAGACTACATATGCTCAGGGTCTGGTACACCCAGTACCTCCCCCAGGGTGGGGAGTTTCATAATGGATGATTTAACTCTGTGAACCATGGTTTGTTCAGCCCGGAGAAGACTCTAGAAAAATGCTATTGTGGCCTTTTGATAGTTAAAGAGGGTTTATAAGAAAGATAAGAACAAACTTTTGTAGGCTTGCAGTAATAGGGCAGGAGCTGATAGTTTTAAATTAAAAGATGATAGATTTAGTCTAGATATAAGAAATAAATTTTTCTGTAATGAGTGCACTGAGACACTGGAACAGGTTGCCCAGAGAGGTGGCGGCTGCTCCACCTCTGGAAACATTGAAGGTCAGGTTAGATGGGACTCTGAGCAACCTGTTCCAGTAGAAGACAGAATCAGAGAACTGTAAGGTTGGAAAAGACCTTTAAGATCATCATGTCCAACTATCAACCCAACACTACCACCATGTTCACCATTAAACCATGTATTCAAGTTCCATTTTCATACATTTTTGAACACTTCCAGTGATGGTGACTCTGCAATTTCCCTGTGGGCAACCTGGGCCGCTCTTTCTGTGAAGAAACTTTTTTCTAAATATCTGATTTGAACCTCCCTGGTGCCACTTGGGGTCATTTCCTTTTGTCCTATCACTTGTCAGATGGGAGAAGGCTCTAGACCCCACTTGGCTACAACCTGTTTTCAAGTAGTTTGAGAGACCAATAAAGTCCCCCTGAGCCTTCTTTTCTCCAGACTAAACACCCCCAGCTCCTTCCACTGCTCCTCAAAAAACTTGTGCTCCAGGCCCCTCACCAGCTTCATTGTCCTTCTCTGGACAAGCTACAGCACCTTCAATGATTCTCTTGTAGTGAAGGGCCCAAAACTGAACACAGAATACGAGGTATGGCCTCATCAGTGCTGAGTAACATGGGACAATCACTTCCCAGGTTCTGCTGGTTACACTATTGCTGATGTAAGACAGGATGCTCTTGGCCATCTTGGACTCACTATTATCTCATGTTCAGTTGCTGTCAACCATCACCCCCAGATCCTTTTCTGCTGGGCAGCTTTCCAGCTATTTTCCCCCCAACCTGTAGTGCCGTGCAGGTTTGTTGTGATTCAAGTGCAGGACCCAGTACTTTGCCTTGTTGAACCACTTGGCCTTGGCCCATAGATCCAGCCTGTCCAGATCCCTCTGCAGATTCTTCCCACCCTCCAGCAGATCAACACTCCCACCCATCCTAGTGTGTCTGTGACCTCTTCCACAGCAGGGGGCTTGGACTAGACGGTCTTTGGAGGTCCCTTCTAATTCAAGCTATTCTATAATTCTGGTAGATGTGCTGATATACACTAGCAAGGCATATGATGAGAGTTTAAAAAATGATCATTTCACCAGTCACATGTGATATGAACTTTTGAGTTTCTTAGAACAACTTTTTCAAGTGTCTTTTCTGGATTCACGTGTTTCAACCTACCTGTATAGGGAAACACTGATGGTCTTCAAGGAGCAGCACACAGAGGGCAAGGTTACCTGGTGCTGTCCCCATGTCTGTATTCACTGTGGTGTGAAACAAACAGCTTGTCATGCCAGCTGACATGTTGTATTCGCTTGACACCCAGAAATCCTAGGTTAGGATTCTTATGCTATTGCTCTGTTATACTCAGATGTTAATATGAATTTAAATGAGGTGAGTCTAATTTAGTCATAGTGTAAGAAGAGGAAAAAATTATTTCAATAAAGTTGTGCCTACTTCATAGTTACACTGCAGAGTACACAAAGTGCAAAGTACCTCTTGCTTAAATTGAATAAATTCCAGTAAATGTAAACCATTTTTGAAAGCCCAAACTTGCTAATTGTATTATTCATGTCAACTTCCATAAGTATAAAACAATACCTATTACATCAAGTAAAGAGAATCCCAAATAGAAAAGGAAATTTAAAAAAATAAGGTGCACCTAACTGTGCGTGAACTGTGAAATGTATTTGTAAATTAATTTTTTATTTCCTCTTGTCATTTCTGATCTTGAGTGCATTTGTCAACATCTTGTACCCATTGCTTCTGACACACACAGCAGGCCAGAGATGCAGACACCAACTTTGTCAAACTTACTTCCACTTTTTCCTCTCTCCAGCTTCCCATTCATATTAGCAAAAACCTTCAGCTGGGACTATAACATTTCACTGGTAGAAAGCTGTCCAGAGTTTTCACAATCATTGTCTGGTAATGGCAATTTTGATTGCTTCTGAGCTCCTCTACCCTTTCATTTTTCTGCATTGTAGGAAATAATTGCATCTTTTCACCTACTTTTGTGCATGGCCTTACAATACAACTAAAGCCATCTTACAGCTAGCTGCTCAAAGGGGTGTGATCTTGCCCTTGCCCGCCTCGTTTTGATGTGATTGTCAATACTGTACTTTCTGCTGGCGAAGGCATCTAATCCCTGAAGAAGTATACTAAGTAACCTGAATCAGAAGAAAGGTAATGACTTTTTAATTTTATTTTTTTTTCCTTTTGTGTTGATTCAGGCCTAAAGCTGCAGGAGACTGATGGGACTGTCCCTATGCACAGCAGCCAGACTCCAGCTTCGCTTTGCTAAGTCACAAGCAGCACATTCAAGTGCCTGAATTATCTTGGTCTATTCTCAACACTAAAGAGAAATTAAAAAAAGAAGTGCTCTCAACTCCCATTAAACACCTTTAAATATTCAAATGTTTAAATATTTAGGTGACCTGAACTGCTTTTAAGAGGTTCCAATTGAGGGACAGTAGTCTACTAATTCATGTACCCATTCCTAATGGCCTGAGCATCCTCCCTGAGTAGACAGAAATATAATGGTTTCTTAAAATTTCAGAGCCCTCAGTAGCATTTTGATTAGAACGCATGTGCTTTCAAAGCCCATTTCCTAGTAGCTTCCACTTTCAGTTGTTAGTTTCATTCAGGATGCCTTTACATCCTATGTTGATAATCTTTCTTTTAAATAATTCAGGTTTTCTGTCTGGAACAGATCAGTTATAAAACAGTACATTAATTGCCTGAATGCTATATAAGAGATAGGTTTGGCCCAGAGATATAAAATCCATTAGGAGATGTTAAAATGGAGAAATACTGTTCATAATGGAATAAATGTGACTAAAAGACTGTGATCACACAGAATAACAGGTAGAAGGAAGAATAACACAAGTCTTTCTACATCCTTTGTATTCATCTTGAAATGACACTATTTCACTTTTACATTTCAGTTATTACTGTGATAATGGCATTCAGATTGTCAGTGTAGTATGACAATTACATTACAGAAAATATCTCTAAATCTTCAGAAAGGAATTATTCAGTCTAACAGGTACAATAGCTCCTGTCAGCATAAGGAGCTGAAACCATAAGAAAACCATTGCTTTCATTCAAGTGACCTGTTAAGTGTCATCTACCACATCAACAAATAAAACATTGTCTCAGCAAATTATCTCTTTATAACCCTCTCAGTAACTTGCTGTTGTTATCCGCAGGTCAGATAGTTTTACTTTAAATCTTTTGGTGGTGGAAGAGCCATGATCTTAGTGAATGCAAGGAAGTTTACTAGATTTACAGTGAACATGTCAGATTAAAACCACTCAGAGGCAGATTTACTGGGAAAGAATGGAAAAGGATATAAACTCTACCAGTAGTTTCTGACTTCAGCTCCTCTGCCGTGGGGTTAGGAGCTTATATACACACCCCTATTTTGCAATAAGGCACAAAAAGTCCACGCTTTGCTTTCTATAGTGTAGATAAAATTTCAGGCAATCAATGCTCTGCTTGAGGTACTCCTAATTATACCAATAGATCATATGTTCTTTTTCCCCTGTAGCTTGTGATGTAATTCATCATATCCCTACTTTGCCTCCACAAAAACTGAGTAATGAATGGAAGTGTTGAATATTGGGTGAAGTTTTTTTTTTTCCGCTGACTGATTATGGGAGCTTTACAGGAAAATCTGTTTCTATTGTTACAGTATTCATCATTAGGGCTTAGGCTTTCCTTCTCATCCTTACCATTGTATATCCAAATTAACTTCCCAGCTGACATTGGATAGACAGCGCAGAAAGAGGTGACAGCAGAATGAAGCTAGGGCAGAATGCAGCATTCAATATACATCTTGGCATACCCTTCAAGTCAAAAACTAGCTTCCTGTACAATTTCCTAGATTTCTGAGGGCTTTGCCAAACTTGACAATTGTCAAAAATACTGAAGTCATTTTAGCATTAAAAAAAAAAAAAAGTAATTAGAAAAATGGTCATCTTTAGAATGTCTCTTTACTTGGACTGTTAATTTTAATATCCTCTGGGACCTGATATGGTGAGATAGTCTGTTAGTATGATGAAAATTCATGATGGTTACAGTATATTCCAGTGCCATTTATTTTAATGCAGCACAGAAACAAAAGCTTGTCCCAACCTCATGGTCTATGCTTCTGTCATTCCTGATAGACTTGTCCTTCTTACTCTTGATGACTCATGGTTGTGGAGATTTCAGATTTTCCCTTGACAATATATTACCTGTCTGCATTATACTTACTGCTAAAAAGTTCTCCTAATAGCATACTTGAATATTCCTTGCAGCAATACATGCCCATTGCTACTTGTTCTTCCCACCATGGACATCTGAAATGGCTCCAGACATCTCTGTGTGGGTGTTTGAATAGAAGTCAGTATTTCAGCTAGGGTTTAGATGGGAGGATTGCATCACATGTCTGGTGAGCTATTCCTGTTAATAGAACCTAATGCAGCATTCTCTTTTCATTGAAACAGCATGGTGTTGTTGACTCATGTTTGGTTGATGGCCCACAGGATGCCTGTGATACGTTTTTTTTTTCAGAACTTTTTTGCAACCAGTTGTTTTCTGGACTTTATTTCTGCTATTGATTATTTCAGCCCAAATGTTGCTTACACCCAAAAAAAAAATAATTCACCAAGCCTGCTTAAGATTCCCCAGCACACACTGCAGCAGTACGTCAGATTAGCAGTGCTGGGTAAGTGCATTTCTCCTTGATTCTGCACTCCAGTCTTTGGCTTCATATTTATTACACAGGTAGGTGATGTCTACACCATGACACGCAAATCTTTGGGAAGGTGGAATGTGTTTTGCCACTTACTGAAGGTAAATTTGCAAACTGCAAATCAAGTCAGTTGTATCCATGGAAACATCACTTAAACATATGGGTGTGCAGTTTCTTTTCTAGCCCTCTGATTAGAATCTGGCTGTTCTGCAGACCAAGTCTTTCCAGTCCAAAAAGATAAATAAACAGGAACATTCATTGTATCCAGAACACTCTGTGAACATAAAGGACACTTGTAGACTTTCTTAATAGATTCAATCACAGTTTAAGACACATCCATGCTAAGCAACATTTTGTTAATTCACTATCTAATGTCTGGTTTAGAATTCCCAAGTGGATTGATTTTTCATATCCTTTACTGAGCTCAACTGTCACAAGAATTGGGCTAGGAAGCAGGAGTGATTGGACAATTTCAGAGAGTATTTAGCCAATGAGTATTGCACCTTCTTTGTGACAGTGCTTCAAGAGAAATACTGAAATCAGTGTTCAGCTTATGAATTGATATGGATGCTGCTCTTAGTTTCTATTCTACTAATTAGCAAGCCATTACAATGTCATGAGCAGAGGTGTGAGAGAACACCTGACCACTTGGTCTGAATTTTATTCCCAGTCCAAATACTAATTTTTGACCTGATTCAAGAGATTTTTTTCTCTGCTACCAAGTTTTGTTAGTTAGGTAATAGTTACTGGCTTCTTGTTTAGAAAATTAACACTTTGATTGGAATGAGAGTGGAGAATTCAATTCATTGCTGTTTTCAGTGAACAAATAAGATAATTTTTTTTTCTTATCTCCAAAGAGAGGAAAATTACTTTCAAATTTAACTTTCTGATGCAATATATCAAAGCAGATATCTATCCATAAAATATTCCACAGCATCCACTATTTTAGCAAATATTCCCATCACTGAAAATATTTAGAAAAGTAAAGTCAGAAGGAACTTGAATGTTGCCAAATATAATTGACTTTAAATTGTGAATGAAAATGTATATAGACACTATGTATCGTACACTCAGCTATGTATTCAAATGTTTTGTATTGTCCAGTTAAAATTTCTGGGAAAGAATTTATCTGCAAACTGTTTGCATGATTCTCTTATGCCTTTTTCTCTCTAAGAAGGTCACAATTTTAATAGAATTCAGGGGACAAAGGAAAGGCACTTCTCAGCCAAATGTTAATCCTTCTGCTAAATATCAGATTATGGTAGAAAGTAGCAGCATGATAAACTGTCATAGGAAAATTCAGAAAAATCCTTAATATGAGGAAAATTTTTGGGCTCATGATAAGCTGCACCTATAATCAAGACTCTTAATTTTTCTTTCTGTTGCCATGAAGCAATGTGAGGGGGTCAGCAACTTATTTTCAGATTTCAGATTTGCATTTTCATTGCTAAATATCCTCTTGGCAGGAGCATTTTCTGACTTTTTTTTTTCTAAGTACAATGTTTAAACAGTCTTGCTTACTATAAAAAGAAGAACAAATTTAAATTTTAATAAGAAAAACCCACAGTGTGCAGCAGCATAAAATTAAAGCTCCCTTGTGCTGCCTTTTGTCCTCTGGGTTGTTTCAAGGAATTGGTATCACTCTAATATTAATTGCCTTCTGTATTTTCTATGACTGTTATGATTGGGATTTACAATTACAATCTTTTAAAAAGACAACAGTTTGATATAGCTCAATAGTTTGATTATATGTAAAGCTTATGTGAGTAAATACATTCTGAAACATCTCAAAGCAGGAATTTTTGTATGTTCAACTACAAACCCCAATACACCATCGATTATTTTATTACAGCATTTGTCTAAATTTGATACAATTGTGCTTAACAGAGTAAAGATGCTGTTGCGTGTTAGCATAAGATTGTTGCCTTGTCTTTTATTATTGGGCAAAATCTGAAAATGATAATTACATTAAAATATATAGCCATAATAAAGGTATGATTTTATTTTTATAATCAGGAAAAAATTGAGTAATTATGAATCCCATTAGCAAGAGATACAACTTTTTGGCATTTACTTATGAAATGCAATAAGAGGAAAGAAAGCTTATCAGGTTAATTATTATTCCTGTTGTTGTTAGCTTTGGTTTTGTTGTTGTTTGTAGATCTGTTTGTTACCTTATGAAACCCAAAGAAGAAAAGATTGCTTAGGAAAGAAATTACTTGATGTGGCAGAAAAGGTAAAATGAGAAGGTATTTTTGGTTTTGTATACCTCTCTACAAAAGTTAAACAAAAATGAAATATTCTGCACTGGTTAAAAGAAAACATCTAAAGCTTGATTTCTAATTGATGAAGGAATAATTCCAGAGGTAGTTTTGCCATAGTGTTCAGGCTTTGTTCTCTTTTTATTTTTCTCTGTCACAGAAAAGAAACTTGCCCTTCTCAGAATACATGAACCAGACCACAATAAACTCAACCAGTGTGTTACTTCATGATTTCTTGCCGAATTTTCAGTACCACTTCTCATGGAATTCACATGACTTTTGAAAATCCTACTAAAGACATCCCTGTGTGTTTACATGACCAGCTACTTCCTTTCTAGCAGGAATACAAAGTTGTACTATTTTATGCATTTTTGTTTCTCTATTTTTGTTGTGTGCTGGGATCCTATATTAAACTTACTTGTCCATAGGGAAATTGCATTCACCTTGAATAATCATAGAACTATACAAATGTTTAAATTGAAAAAGACCCTTAAAATCGAGTCCAACCATAATGAATACCAATGGAAATTTTGATTGAAAAATGCTGAAAATGTGGATTTGGTTTATAATTTCATTCTCTGCGTGTCCTTGTGGGGACTTTAAGTCTCTCAAAAAGGTCACATTCCCCCTCTTGTTATGACTCACACCTGAAGACACAGGTAACTTAGGTTCTTGTTCACAGATATCTTGGACCAGATTAGAGTGAAATGACACTGAATGACCAGTGGTTTTTAATATATATATATATATATATATATATATATATATATATATGGTTTATTTTAGAACAATTTGGTTGCAATGGAAAGGAGAGATGTAGCCATTTGGTTATTGTCTATAGAAATATAATAATATAGAAATATAAAGATATTGCTTAAGAAAATATGTAAGGAAAGAAGGAAAAGAAAGAAAAGAAGGAAAGAGCAGGAATAGATAGAGGAAAGGAAAGATATCACCACCNTGACTTTTGAAAATCCTACTAAAGACATCCCTGTGTGTTTACATGACCAGCTACTTCCTTTCTAGCAGGAATACAAATTTGTACTATTTTATGCATTTTTGTTTCTCTATTTTTGTTGTGTGCTGGGATCCTATATTAAACTTACTTGTCCATAGGGAAATTGCATTCACCTTGAATAATCATAGAACTATACAAATGTTTAAATTGAAAAAGACCCTTAAAATCGAGTCCAACCATAATGAATACCAATGGAAATTTTGATTGAAAAATGCTGAAAATGTGGATTTGGTTTATAATTTCATTCTCTGCGTGTCCTTGTGGGGACTTTAAGTCTCTCAAAAAGGTCACATTCCCCCTCTTGTTATGACTCACACCTGAAGACACAGGTAACTTAGGTTCTTGTTCACAGATATCTTGGACNTAGAGGAAAGGAAAGATATCACCACCTGTGGATCCAGCAATTGTTGCTAGGTCAAAGTGATGGTCGCAGTCTTGATCCATCACAGGTAGGAGAAGCCTCCAAAATACAGAGTTCAATGGGTTAATATATGTTCAGGTTTACATGGGAATGCCCAGGTAGTTTCCCTGGGAGGGTTAAGGAGCTAGTTTTGGACTGTCTGATGCAACACTGAGGATCTGTTGCAGTCCTCTGGATCATGTGCAGTCCTCTGATGGAAGGCCCCAGAAATGAATCTAGGGGCACTTCAGTGTCTTTGATGGTTTATGACATCTTCTAAGACATGTCAAGGTAGTTGAGCCGGTTGTCCCCCATCAGAAGGGATGAATACCCTCAGGTCTATGTGTGAATGTCCCCGTACCTGCCCTGCTGGGAAGGGATGAGCTTTATGCCTGAGCCAGCTGTGTAAGAGAGGACATTGACATGAAAAAATAGCACTCTTCCAACCTCTGCAGGGTCTGCTTCTTGTTGGCCTTCTCCTTTATCTGACTCATAACTGAGCTTGTTGCTAAACAGGTTGTTTTGTTGTGATCCATCTCTAGTGGTGGGTGTGCACCCCCTCTATCTTATGCACATCAGAGGTTTTACCATCACATACAAAAAACCTCTCCTCCTCCACTTTGACTGTGGGGTGCAAACCTGGGCTCAGCAAGCATCCCCTGCTGTTGCAAATGGCCAATTGTTTGAGTCATTAACCCTTAACACTTCAGTCTCTCACACCTTTAGACTTCATTAATGCTGCCTATAGTAAAGGAGGTAGGGAAATAAGGAAGTAAAAGTCTTTTGTAATTTATGTCTCTAGTAGTTCACACACTTTCTTCACTCAGGATAGTTCTGATTGGAGATCTGTGGAGTTATCACAATAACTGTAGTCTGCATAGATGTTGGCACTGAGTTGTGGTTATGTATTTATCAGGACAAATGTGGTAGTCATAAATCAGTTAGCCTAATGTCTAAGTGAAAGTACAATTTCTATGCTTACTATGGTATTGCAATTTAGCAAAGATTTGTTTCATCTTTGTTGCTCTGTGCCAATGACAGGAATATACTGTTTAAATGCTCTAAAAGTCAGATTTTATGCAATAGTGTTTTGGTTCAAGACTCAGCTTGTCAGGATAGCCTTACAGTCCTCTGCAGGAGAAAGTGGTTTGTATTTATTTAATTTTTTTAATTCATCAGTGGGTTTTTTTTTGTCAGTTTGTCATTCAAACTGAAAACTTCAGATTTTGATAGTGTGTGACTGAGGAAGAAACTCTTGACATCAGAATCAGTTAGCAGTATTAGTAGACCTTCATTAAAAATGTACACTAGAAATACCTGTTTCTCAACATTTTTAGCTACCCTAATTAATTTAAATGTCTTATCATAAAGAGAGACAGAGCTCTGAGCTAGAACTAATCTTACTTCTTGACTGACCTGCTAGCAAAATACGTTATGCTAGACTGTCTGTGCAGCCAGTGGACATTAATCACTTGTTTAATTCCACCTCTCCTCTTTTTAAAAGGCTATCCATCTCTCTGATACAACAGATCAAGTTTCATCTGCATGAAAGGTGGACATTGTTCTCTTTCTAAAACTCTTTCATGTCAGCTGAACAGGTAAGAAGACAATAAGCTATAAATTCTCATTAAACGGCTTTGATTGCCTCTTTGTTAGGACTTTATGATTTTCTGAGACCTCAAGGGGAGTAGGTATCCAGCTGTCAACAGAAGCAGCAGTGAGTAGGACAGTTAGCTCCCTTAGGAAGCCCTTGCCTTAATATTTGAAATGACTATGATACCCATGTGATCTACAAAGCATGTACTCACTTCAAATACCTTCTACAAGCTTCTAAAGAAGTCATACCACCTTTAAATATATTCCTGAGGCTTGTTTGAATTTAAGGAATGTAAATCAATATAACCTCAAGTTGTCTTTATTTGCACAAGGATCTAAGGAATTTCCTGTGATGGAGAGAAAGCAATAACGTGTATTTCAAGAGACAATGAGCACATTTAATAGCACTTGGCATTTGCATACTTTTACCATGTCTGCAGTATTTTGGCAGATTTTACTGTGCTGGAAAGGTCACTGGACTTGAACGAGTGGGTGATAAGGACAGAAGAACTGACTGTGAGCATCCCACATGTTTGACAGCAGCAGATTTGTGCTCTTGAAAAGGCCGATATTGACTCGATGCTTCCAGGATGTGACTCTTAGATGAAAGAGCATAGTGGTGCCTGGGAAGCTGTTTCCATCTGCAAGGAATGAGTAAACATAAGTGTCATTTTCTAAAGGGGTGAAAAAGGTTGTGAAGTCAAACAGAAAAGACTGATATGTTGTTATATAGAGTGAGAAAGGGAGGCCCTGATGTAACTATGCTTATTATAGCTATGAAAAAAAAAAAAATTAATGAGCAGTTCATTTTTTAGTTCATTCAAGAACTGTACCTTGCAATTGCTTACTGTAGATGCATGACAGAGATCTGCTGCATTTCAATCACATTTCAGTTTACTGAAGGAACAATGCCATTTGCCTGTGGAACTTCAAGCACTGCACATGATCAGGTCTCTGTTGTGAAACAGGCTCCTCAACAAGGCAGAGCTGTAGGCACAAGGCTGTTCCTGTTTGTAATCAGGAAGATAACCATTCAGACTTGCCAGCTCAGCTGGCATTTTTTAGGCATCTAATATTTAGCATCAAGAGAGTATAGCTCAGGCTCATACTGATGGAGTTCTTTCAGAGATTCTGCATCGAGATAAAATGCTTGATCTCATCTTCCTTATTTCAGTTTTTGTTGACTCCATTAATTATGTGGGTTCTCATGATCTCTTAATTGACATTTACATGTGTAGTAAATGTGCAGAGGTTCTGTGTTTTTTCTTCAACATGGCAGTAGGTTCTTATTTATCTAAGAATTAATGTTAAAGGGAATAAGGAAGACAGCTTTACTTGGCAAACGTGTGGGATCCTTTCAGATGAAATATTCACAGCAAAGCATATAGAGTTTTGTTTCCATTTGTTTAGACATCAAAAGTCTCACTGGATTTGAGATGCTTGTAAATTATCTGAGCTTAGTTTAGGAGCTTGCCAGTGCTGTCTTATTTGGGGCAAGTTTCTAAATACTGCTTATTCCCAGACAAGAACTGCAGATACTTAAATATTCTTATTTCGAAGGAATAATTCATTGAATTTTTTTAGAATTAGTATAAAGGCTTGTGTTCAGTTTGGTTTGTGGTTCAAGTGAGAGCATTCATCCACTCTGATTTTATCCAAGCATGTTTGCTGGTCTCAAATACAGATGGTAATTCATGTGCTCCTGAGAACACCTGCAAAAGTTTATGGTTACAGCATTCTGTGGAATGCCTAGACCTTTTAAATCTCTCTGATTTCAAGCAGACGACTCATGATAGTTTGATACCAGGCATAATGAGGTGCTTTGACTAGTAATAAGGGTAAACAATCATGTAAAGAGGAGTTAGATCTACACTATACCTCCACCTAGGATTAAGAGAGATAAGGCCTGAAAAAAAGAGGATTTGTTCGGCTGAAATATTTATGTAACAGAGGCACAGGGCAAATAATAACACTGATATTTTGTATCGACGTCTTACTGTCAACATAGTAGCACATAATTGAATCCAAGGTTCAGAAATTAATGTGCCTCTCAGATGTTTGCATGTATTACTGGCTATATATTCAGTGGCTCTAAGGCACTAGCTCATACCTGCCCTTCTTGTTAATTTGCATTGGGAGGATTTGCACTTATTAACTGCCATTTCTGAAAATGGCCCTGGACAATGTCCATCATGCATTTCAGAAACACAGCCTGCTTGTTTAATACACTAACTTGCAAAAATAACAGAAAAAAATGTAGAAGAAAGAAGCAATGCTCAGTATTGTGGCATCATAGAACACCAGTTTGGGCAGAGAAGAGAAGTTCTTTTCCTGGATTCAGTAAAAGTGGAAATTCAAATTTACAACATTTTGGTGAAGGGACCTTTATTCTCCCTTGCTCCCTTGTCCCAAATCAATCCTTTTGTCAGTCAACTCAGATTTATCCATTTCAGTGGCTGTTTTCTAGTTTGTAAGACGCCTGTTGCGCAGTGTACTGACAAGAAGGCAGAACAGCTAAATTACTTTTACTCCCTACTACTTTTGATTTTGAAGTGGCATCCACAATATAAACTATTTTTTTCACTGAAAACAAGAGATATATTCCTTGGGAAAATCTTCAAGATTTTTCCAAAAAAAAAGAGAAAGACTTACCTTGCAAGGATGGATTTTAATTGAGAAGAATAGGAAACAGACTCATATTCCTCTAGTATAGAGATCCAAATCACCATTAGACCATATTGCATTTGTTTCCTTTGTAACACAAGTAAATACATTTCATTCTGCCTTTCCCTTCTTTGGCAAAGAACTTTTTATTTGGAGAAAACAGTTGTTTTGTTTTAATGGGTAAAACTTAAATATAGTTAAATTCACCCATAGTGCTCTCTACTTGCTGTTATTTATGTTTTGCAAACATTTCTTTTATGCAGGTTTGTTAAGCTCAAAGACTAATGGGGGAAGCTGTATAGTGATGGACCTCATTAAAGGCATTTCCATTTCATTCTTCTTTGAGAACTACTTTTTGCAGTTTGCCATTTGCCATTTCCATGACCTTTGTTCACTTTAGCAATACAGTGGAGAGCTTTTTTTTTTTTTTTTTTTTTTCTGTCAAGAGAATGCAGTAATGCAGAAAAACTGCTTAAAAATCAGGTGTATTTTGTAGTTGATTATGTATCAAAAATTTCTCCTAAAAATTAACAAATGCTATTTTCTATTAAAAAATGTTGATTGGCACTAATTATACTTCTGCCCCTTATTAGCTAAATGGATTTTCCATTATTTTGGTCCTGATTGATGTTAGACTCACTAGCCTATAATTGCCTCAGTCATCTTGCTTATCCCTGTCAAGTACTTACGAGTATTAAGAAGCTTTTTGCCTATTCTATTTCCTACTTATGCCACAATTTTTTTTCTAAGATGGGAATGTTAGTGGCCAGGACTTACCATGGAGAATTTGCAGCAGTCTTGGGTGCAAATTCTCCAGAACTACTTGCTTTAAAATAAACATAAAGTTAAATGCTGATGTAAGGCGTTTAATAGCCCCTTTATTTGCTAGTGAACTAAAAAATGTTCCCTATGCTTATTATCTGCTTTTTCCCAAACACAGATGATAGATATTTTCAAATTTTATTGCCATTTCAGTATCGCTTAAAATTTTAGCATGTCTATCAAGTAACGTGCATGTTCTATAGCAACCAAATAATGTATTTCATATATGTATACAAAAATTTTGAAGATGTATTTCCATAAATATTCATAATGTTATTTTTCTTTCCAGATATTATTTTTTTCCCTTGTGTCCTTAGATTTTCTTACCAGTTTTCTATATTTTAGAAATTCTAATTGACACAGATCTCTATTTCTCCGGTTTCCCTTTCTGTCATTTTTCCTCAATGGTAATTGCTGCCTTCATTTATACACAGAGCTGTAGCTTTTTAACCATCTCTAATAAAATTCACTCATTAAGAAATCCCAATTTCTTTTAATATTCCTCCCACTAACTTTCATTAACTTTCTTGAGCCTTGATGAACCATATTTGGGTGTAACAAACTGTTATGAGATTATTGTACTTCCCTCAACATCAAGGAGTTATTAACATTGCTTGCAGTGCATCCTTCAGCATCGGTCCAGTGATTAAGTCATCAGGACTTATCTTGCGAACTAAAATTATGCTTGAGTTAAGAGATGATAAACTGTCCCAGAAAGCTGAATAATATTTTACTGTTTGGTGATAGAGTGCCCCCTGTGTCTGCTTCCATAATTAAAAACCTTGCTAATACAATTTCATTTATTTCCAGATATATAAACATGGGTTTAAGAAGTAGCTTCCCCTATTCTAGATTTGATTCAGTAACAGTTTATGTATACTCCAATTTCTGTAGAACAGGTTTATGAGTAACTCAAAACAATTTGGGGGACTTCTAATGCAGAATACAAGGATCATCCTCTCACTTTCCTCTTTACCTGTCTTTGTATTTGTTCTCTTCTTAGCTTAGCTATAAATGCACAGAATTGCACAGAAAAGTGCCTAGATATTTATGATAGTTTCCTGCTGCTGTTTCCAGATCATACTGAGATTTTATCTGTGGTGTGCAGGCACAGAAACTTTTTTATGCTCTAGTTCTCAAGAAACTAAAACCAAAAGATAGAAACAGGAAGCTGAGTTCATCCATAAATTGCTCAAGGGGATGAACTCAAAATTTATATCTTGGTACTCCCCCTTCAAAATAGATGAGCTACCAGAAACTACAGGCCTTTCAGTCTCACTTCAGTGCCTGAAGAAGATTATTCTGGGAAGTATTGAAAAACACCTCAATGACAACACAGTCATTGGTCACAGCCAAAACAGTTTCATGAGAGGAAAGTCCTGCTTATCAAACATGATTTCCTTCTATAAAAAGGTAACCCACCTAGTTGATCAAGGGAAGCCAGCTGGTGTAATCTTTTTGGATTTCAGTAAAGCTTTCCATACTGTCTCTCACAGGATCCCGCTGGACACACTGTCCAGCACAGCTGGATAAACACATCATGTGGTGGGTGAGCAATTGGCTCATGGGTCGAGCTCAGAGGGTAATAATGAATGGGGTGACATCAGACCAGTGACCTCTCGCTAGGGGGGGTTCTTCAGGTCTCCATCCTGGGCCCTGTGCTCTTCTTCATCTTCATAAATGACTTGGATACAGAACTGGAAGGGCTACTAACCAAATTTACAGATGATACTAAACTGGGAGGAGCTGTTGACTCCCTGGAAGGCAGGAAGGCCCTGAAGAGAGACCTCGACAAATCAGAAGGCTGGGTAATCACTGACCATATGACATTCAACAAGGGAAAGTGGCAAATTCTGCACCTGGGATGGGACAACCCTGGATATTTGTGCAGATGGGGGAATGAGATGCTGGAAAGCAGTGCTGGGAAAGAGACCGGGGAGTCCTGGTTCATGGCAAGTTGTATATGAGTCAACAGTGCCCTGGCAGCCAGGAGGGCCGGCTGTGTCCTACAGAGCATCTGGTACAACATTGTCAGCTTATTATGGGACATAACTGTCCCTCTCAGTTCTGCGCTGCTGTGGCCTTACCTTGAATATAGTGTGCAGTTTTGGCACCCACAGACTCAGAGAGCGTCCAAAGGAGGGCAACAAATAGTGAAGGATCTGGAGGAGAAGCTGTATGACAAGCACTTGAGGGCACTTGGTATGTTCAGCCTAGAGAAGAGGAGTTTGAACGGAGACCTCCTTGCAGTTAAAACTTCCTTGTGAGAGGAAGAAGGGTGGGCACTGATCTCTTCTCTGCATTGAACAGTGGCAGGACCTGATAGAATGGCCTGAATTTGTGTCAGGGGCGGTTTAGGTTGGATATTGGAAAAATGTTCTTCACCCAGAGGGTGACTGGGTGCTGGAACAGGGGAAGTGGTCACAGCACCAAGCCTGACATTTAAGGTAGTTCATACTCTTAGGTACATGGTGTGACTCTTGGGGATGGTCCTATGCAACACTGAGCATTGGACTCGATGATCCTTGTGGGTCCCTTCCAACTCAGCATATTCTGTGATACTTGCAAATAGAGCTAAAGAGGAGCAGTGGAAACCAAAGTAAATTTCTGCAAGATAANATTCCACTATCCCGATAGGCTTCTAACCAGATAACCCTTTAGTCCCTTATTGGAGCATTCGAGCTCATGTCCGAAGTGTATAAAAACCCCTGGCTTTTTTCAATAAAGGGTTCTGGTTCTTTGTTCTTTGCTCAGCTCCTCCATACCTAGATGGTCTGTGTGTCCTTTTTCTGGGGCTCATAGGCCTCATGGCAAGGGGAGTAGGGCAGAGAACACTCTAACCTACTAAAACATGGACTAAAAATCATCTAAATCTAAGAGACTAATTCATGCCGAAGTAGACCCACTCTGACAGACACAGCATATAACGAGGCTTTGAAATCAATCCACCACGGATTGAATAAACACTTGATTTGATCAGACACATGGAGTTGAAGAGGAAAATATAATGAATATCCCAGGTCTACGAGGTCTCCTGTATACTTGAATTCCCTTTTCAGTGTTTTGCGATTATTTTATTGCCACTGAAAATGCCAGTGAAGGGAGTTTGTCAATGTTTTCCAGAAATTTAACCTCTGTTATCTACTCTGAGCAGGTTGATGGCACAAACTATACATGCTACGCTCATGTTTGTGCTGAAAAGCAAAGATCTTTTTGTGTATTTTTAATATTTTTAGTAAGCACTTTCCAATAAACCTATTTGTCATTATTTTAACAACAATGAAACCAAAAGGACTCTATAAAATCAATATTTGTAAAATTACTAAATTACACTGTTGCTTATCTCCAGAGACTATGAATACCTTCCAGCCTTTCTGTCTGGATTATCTGACTCTTGTCTTAATTTTCAGTAAGATAGGAACTTTGAAATGTATTTGGAAATTTCTTCTGTTATTTGGGTTTTTTTAGTATCTCTGTAAGATGTCATATATCATTGGATGGATGGATTATAGGGCCTTTGCTATCAGTTGTATTTTTGTTAAAGTAGAAAATTTTGATGGCAAAACAAGCCTTCACAGTACCTCTTTATAATGACAAAGCCTGTAATTCTGCCAATACTCACTGAAGATCAAATTTCCATTTGGCAGCTTTCATGACACTTTCTGTATTTTTTTTTTAATCACAGTTTGAGCCCCTCAATTTGACTGTTGGTGAACCACAAAAAATTACCAGCAAGTGTGGACTGAAAACTAATTTTGGAATTAAAAACCTGTTAGCATTATTCAGGTGTGAATAAACTTACTCCAAATACTGGTGCTTAGAATGGAAAGAAGCACCTAGCAGACTGGGCAAAGCAATTCATGATGAACTCAGAGCATAGAAATACTGAAAATCTTATTAGTACAATTGATTTTTTGGACTTGATCACAACAGCAACAATTTTTCCCTAGAATTGTAATGCATATGCCCACACAAAGAGGATGATACCAGCTTTCGTCTGACTTCAGTAGTATCAATCCAACACCCTTCACCTTAGTTCAGTTACAGTGAGAATTTAATTTTGGTGTACCTTCACTAGAACAATGTCTTTTTACTTTATGCTATATTGAATGCACAAATACTCATGATCTAAAAACTTCAGCTCAGAAAAGATCAATGTTCTGTACTGTCTCTTGGCTGTGGTACCTACTTTCAGCTATACTAGAAAGAATTAAATAATCTATCATTGCTCTACAGGAACAACTTCCATTTAATTAAATTGGTGTCTTCTGCAAACCTCTGTGTCAGACTCCCACAGCCTTTAGAACTGCAAGAAAAAGGAGGAAACCAAAGCAGCTGTGGAGTCCCCACACTGCAGCACCTACCAGCTCTGCAAGGCCCATCGTGACAGCTATGTGTGGTCCTTGATGCAGGGATGTAGTTTAATTTGATGATAACTTTGATTAGAAGGTCTGAGGTGGAACTTATCTGGCACCAGTCCATCTACTGAATGTAACCACCTCTAACTGAAGTACAATGGTTTCCATCTTCAAGTCTGAGAAATTTGTGTCTGGCAGAGGGAAGAGCCTTCTCTGGCTTCAGGGAGGGAAGGGGCCACAACTTTCAATAGGAGATCTAGTTCTGCTTTGCATCATCTTTACTGAGGACCAGCATACCTTATTGTCAGTTTTCTTTCACAAACACCTACCGATTTCTACCTGAAGTATAACCTACAAATGAGATTTTCAGGCTGCTAAAAGGATGGTGAAAAGAATGTTGCTGACAATAGTCTACCTGTGAAGGCTGACTAATCATCCTAGCCTTGTAACTAGCTTAGCACTCATATAGAAATCAAAAAACCTATCCCCATTCCTTGTTAAGCCCCTGGGGTTTGAGGAAGAGGTTAACAATCTTCTGTGGGACTTCATTGGCATCATTATGCCAATCTGCTCAGGGTTTCTCTTCTGAAGGATATATTACCCAGTGTATAGACGCTCCAACAGAACTCTAGGGTTTTTCTCATGTTTCAAATCCAGATAACTTTCTTTCTGGAATAACACTAGCAGAGCAGGTCCAGAAAAGTGGTATCTATGGACCCATACATACCTGATTGCCTTTACTATGAAAATCGGTATGACTACCAAAGAGGAGATCTGAGCAGGTTTGAATGTTCATTTGAACACCAGAGGAGGCTCAAAACAAGGAAACAGTATTAAAATAAAACAAGGATTTTATTTCTCTTTGCTGTAAAAAGGCACCATAAGCCACAAGGCAGAATTGTGACATTGGATTCTCTTCAAACTGATGTGTATCAATAATGGGAAAAAAAGCCAACAGTCATCTTAAAATTAAAACCCATTGCTAGAGAAATAGTAGATTTTAAGAAACCATGATCTTTACATGTGCATTTAGGTAGGCAGGCAGGCAGAGAAAAGAGAAGTGACCATGCAATCTTAACAGATATCAAAATAATGTTTGCAAAATAGTGTTTGCAGTGTCACAGAAAGTTACTCGTCTCTGCCAAAATATTGGGTCAGATATTCCTTAGGGATGACAATGATGGAGTTTGTATATGAAGCAACATATTATTTAGACCTGCTCTATTGCTGTTGTGAGGGGTCTTCTGCCTTGCCCATTGAAAGCTGATGCACTGAGAGCCATGCAAGCAGGCCACTGATTGACACTGAAACAGTGGCAACCATTCTTCCAGGGCCCATCTGCAGCAAGGAAGTGTGGAAAAGCTTTACAGAGAAGACACAGCAATAACTTCTCCAAATACCCCCTACAAGTTAATTATTTCTCAGCCTCATTCCAACGTGAAGAGCCATGGCTACAGGTCTGGTCTTGTATACAGCAGAGGCAGTTCATTATATCATCTCTCAGGTATGAAATTTACTCCTTTGGGGGTCTTTTAGGCCTTTTCCTGGGTTCAGCTAGAACATTGTACCCCAAATGCCAAGTATAGTGTTTTATGGTTGGTTTCTCTGAGCATGAATAACAGTTTTCTTTGAAAAATGGAGAGGGGAGAGTGGAAAATAGTGGATATACAATCTGATAAAGTAGTAGAAATATAAAGTGACAAAATGTGCTACCACTTAACTAGTGCTCTGAAAAGCAGGCTAAGGAGTAGCTGAAGGCTTAAAAGATTTTCAAAACTTGGACAAACAAAAAAAAGAAGAGGTGTTATCTGCCTTCAGAAGACTGTCTCTTGACCTGAGACTACAAACCTGTAATTATGTTGACCTTTTAATTTAACAGCTAATCTGCAACCCTAATGACCCACTGTGGATGTAAAACAGAAAGAACAGATAAAATTTCTCTTGGGAAAGTGTCAGCAGTGAGCTTTAAGGAAGAAAATACCTGAATTTCTGATATTCTTAAAGTTTTCTCTCATAAAATGAAAAGTTGCATCTCTCCAGAGCTGAAGAGTATTTTCCTCCTTTCATCTGTCACTTGCAAAGAGATATGAAACATTTATTTTCCCAGTCTTCCCAGAACTGGTAATAAATTGTCAGAGCCAACCATTCATATCTGGTAGCTTTTTAAATAAAGGATTAACCCTTCAATATTTCATTTTTCTCAAGAATTGCTCTATAAGCTTGTTGAGAACAGGTAATATGTAAAATACTGCAAGGGAAAAAGCTATTTGTCCACTGTCAGTGAGATGTGGGCAAGCAATTCTAGGAGATGTTTTATTTTCTCTTCCTCCTGCTCAGTGTGTCTATATAGATGTAACACAGGTGTGTGGGAGAACTGAGTGAGACTGACTGACTGTCAGAACTGCCAGCTTTTGTTGAAGTTGTTATTGCGGACTTTGCAAGCCGAGAGATTACAGACAGAATCAAACTGATGATAGGAAACTATAGGGAGTATATCTTGCTGTTACTAATATGGGCATGCTCTTAGTAAAAAAATCCTTAAGTGTTCAATGATGCACATGGACCTTCCTTGCAGGATGGTGAGGAGGGGATTTAAAGGAGCAGTCTCTGTTCTTCTGCAGCTTTCCTCAGCTTGGACACCATGGTGCATTAAGTCTGGAAGTACTGAAGCAAACAAAATGATGATATAAAGATGGGGGAGGGGGAAGTGTTTAGCTACCTGCCGGGTCAAACCATGACAAAGAACATTTCTGAAAAAACAGCATGTTGCTTTTGAAAGGTCACTGGAAAAACTGGGAAGGATTCACAGTTTCTACTTTCCAGCCCAAGGCAGGAACACGAGATGCGCATGTCACTTCTCCATGTCTTTCTGTTGAAACAGTTGTTTGGGAGCTGCTCTCCTGTTCTCATTTGAATTTCAACCTTTATGGTCAAAATAAAAAGGAAGGAAGTTTACCTATGTGTTATATACTCCATTCTCCCATGCTGTTCTCCATTGATGAAGGAGATGTCATTGGTATATTGTGCATGGCAGAAGAAATGTAGTGTGACTGAAAACCATTTGTATCCTTGATAAAATGTATATCCCAGTTCTGTGGGTTTGGATTGATAACAAACCTTTCAGGATGTGGAAAATACTATTTCCAGAAATGCTCTTCTCTGTGTGCAGGTCTGATCAAAGAGAGCTCCTGCTTTTTAGCATTAAGGTTGAAATTCCTTCTGTCATCAAGAAATGCATTACTGCAGTCAAGCCATAATTTGAAGTGGTAGAGGCTAAGTACAGAGATGAAGTTAGAAAGAGCAAGGATTATATAAACAACTGGTGCATGTGTTGCTCAGATCTTACTCAGAGAAAATACCAGATGATACTTTCATCTTCCACATGCTGAATAGGATTTATTTGGACACCTGTTTAATTCCATAGTAACAAACATTGCACTTGTCTGTGCTCAGCAGCGAGTCTTATGATGGATGCAATGACCTTTTGTGGCTTAACTGTAGAGGTAACTGAAGTGTGAACTTCCAGTAAAAAAAGTGTAGTTACACTCTTGAAAAGACTGCAAAATGCCTTCCCATCCCATTTGGAAACCGCGGCTCCCACATCTCTTCACCAAGACTTTGCATTTTCCTAGACATTTAATTGAATTTTAGGTACCTGGAGACACCTGAAGAAAATCCAGTGAGGAAGAGAGAAGGTTATCACTGCAGGAGCTCACAGAAGATAGGAGTCTAATATAGTTTTTTATGGGGATATTAAGCTATGTTAGGCAAAAAGAGACACTTTTCATTACAACCCAGGAAGCATTGAGGTTATGTTGCAGCAGGCACTGCAAAAGTTGACACTGCCCTAGTCAAATGAGATCAAAAAGTGATGATGTAGAAAGGGACAAGAAAAGTGGTAGTGAAATATTTACCATGACATGATGAAACCATCAGCAAATCCAGCCTGTTTGTCTCGAGTGAGAAACAAGGTGCTGAAAGCTTCTCCATTCTGCAGTAGGACTTTGGCTCCAGGCAGTGAAATTGCAGAATCTCCCTGAGGTGCAGAGTAAGAATATGAAAAAAGGGTTTTTTTCAATGTGAGGGAAGGGGTCAGCATTGAATGGAATTACTGAGGTTTTGCTCTCATCACTGCTTAGAAGACATGATCGTGACTAAAGGCTTGGGGGTATCATAAAGTGTATACCAATGCAAAGAATTAATAGCAAAGAGATATACTCCTTCAGTCATCCACCATGTTTGTGTCTGCAGCAGGATTTGTGCATCACCTTTTCCTTCCTGGAGGGGGAAACGAAGCATTGATGGATAACAGTAGCAAGTTAGCACTTATAGCCATTCTCCTTTCTTCCTTCCAAGTCAGGATAATGCACCTTGCACACAAATAGTCCTGATTTACTGCTAACACTTGAGGTGCAAGAAAAGAAAATGGGAATTGGGCAGTGAGGAATGCCTCTGAGTCACAGTACCTCCTGATGTATAATCACAATTGAAATTGTAGCAACTGACATTGTAGCAATTGAGACAGTCTCCCTAGGAAAAGATAGAGTTACTCATATCCTCCACTGTTCTGTAGAAGATGATCTTTCAAGACAGTTGCTACAATAGCAGTATTTCTAATGTATACAAATTATTTCAATAAGGAATTCAACAGTGCATGTTAGAGACCTTTCAACATCTAATTTAAAAGCCTATAAAGTCTTCTATTAAAAACTGCACTGTAAAAACAGTTGCTTCCTTATTCTTCATCATTAGGGTCACTTGTAATGTATCAGGACTTTTATTGCTCAGAAGTGATTTGTTCACACTGCTTATTCCTCACCTAAACTAAGTCATCTTTCTGTAGCATTAGGTTGCTGTAAAGGTGATTGCAGGGCTGTGAATGGTGTGCTATGCCACCAAGAGACAAGGAAGCGCCAATAGCAGATCACATCTCCCCCAGATTCCTCCCTGAGCTCTAGCATTTCTGGCAGGTGGAGCTCAGGCTCTGATCTCCAGAAAAGAGCCTTGGATATTTCTGTAAACACATCTACCTGTTAGAGTACAAACCACATGGTATTGCCTCATACAAAGGGGAAGATAGGTATTTCAGTCATTCTTCTCCCGGGTCAATAAGAGAAAACAAGGAGGCTTTGTGCAACATAACAAGGGATGTGTATTTGTTGTTTTGCTGCTATGATCTGCTTGGTAAGGAACACCAGTGGGTTGGTTCCCTCTTCACTCTTTGAGAAGTGGCAATCAGTTTAGAAAATAAAAAAGCCTCAGACCTGTAACAGATTTCAAAATAATTTAGAGCATGTGGAAACAGAAATACAATAGTTAAAATTGTGGATCCCATACATTTTTCTGGAAGTTCAAATATAGCAAAGCTCTCACCAGAATTCTCTATTCACAGTAATAAAGAAATTTTTTCTTAAATAAGTATTTTTTGATGCTGCCACTCAATAAAATTTGTAATGTGCAGCTGCCATGTGATGCAGAATTTTGAGACTCAAGTAACAAGTCTGCAATGTGCTTCCTGCCAAATAAAAAAGAAGTTAAGAAACCTGAATCTGATTTATCTGATGTTTAAATGTCATTACACAATCCTATTTAAAAGAGTTGGAAATGAAGTGTACTGCTAATGTTTGCTTATCATTGATACACGTGCATCATGCCTGTGGCTGATAGATGTCTTTCTGAATAATTTCAGTAAAAAAATAAGATATTTTGTAGAAATCTATTTTAAGAATTACAAAAAAACTCCAAACCACCCAAACAAGACTCACACATGACTGTACTATGAAATATCTTAAGGAATACAGACAAATACACAGAAAGAGGAGATGCCTTCTCAGTTATCCCAGTGAGAAACAAAGAGCTCTGCAAGCCAACTGACTCAAAACAATTCCTCTCAACTATTTTTCCCATTTAAAAAGCAGCTCATACGTCATTTGTTTGGTTCAACTTTCAAAGGGATTTATGCAGTTCTTTATTTTAGACCAAAATGCCAAGATGTGAAAGTATTATGTTATTGACTTCCCTGGGAGCTCCCTTTTCCAGCTGTTTTGTTGTTTGTTTCATAAACATGAGTTATCACTATCTTGTGGATTTAATTTTAAACTTACCCTATTAAGTGAAACACAGTTTCAATGACTAGTAGTTATTAATTATATAATAAATAACTAACTCTGACCTCCACCCTATTGCAGGATGAATTTCTTATGCATACATTGGGCTTGTAATAGATAATTTCCTGGAATATGAGGACCAAAGGAAATATTAATAACGCTTGGGTGGAGAATCCTTTGAACATCTGACTGAGAAATGGGCATGATATTTTTGTAAAAGCTTAATATTTGACTCAGTAGATTTTTAAAAATATTCCTACAAGGGAAGTATAAGGGTGATAACAAAACCTCACAGGTCTGTTGATCTATTTCCATCCCATTACAAATATTTCTTAAGAGTTTCAGCATTGCAGCACCTCTGGTACTTGCTTTTTTTCCTAAGCATTAATAGCATTTTGCTGGCAGTCCTGGAAATGGATGTTTTACTGTATCATGCAAGCCCACAATGCCTTTGTCAGCCCAATGGCAGTTTCTTGGTACACTTTCCTTTTGAGCATTTGCTGAAGAAACATGAAGGAATAATGAATTCCCACTGACCTCTTCCAGGCCTCATCTCTGACAGTTACCAATAGCTGATATATATATATATATAAACACAGAACATATAACTCATAAATACTGGGTTTCTTTTGAAATGAATATCTGAAGTCATTCTGATGAAGTCGAGGACAGGGATATTCATTAGTGGCTCATGTTCTTCAGGAGCCCAAGCAATTGCAGGGGGACATAGAGCTGAGGAGATCTCAAGGATCAGCAGACACAGTTTGCAGCAAGCACCTATTGCAACTCTCAGATCTCATTGCTCCCATTCCCCAGAGATCTGGATGGGCTCAGCACTCCAGAGAAGTTAACCTAGCTAACAGACTGCAGCAGCTGCCTTGGAGTTCCCATGGCCCTACAAATAAAGCAGATTTCTCTTTCAGCAGAGGCAACAGTGAGTGTTTTATCCCTCATTTAGAGCATAGAGAGGTTTTCTGGCCCAGGTGGGTGTGCTCTGCCCCATTCTCACCTGCTCTGTTAAATTTGGCCCCTCGATTGCAAATATTAAAAAGGCAAGCCAGTGCCATAGAGAAAAAAGACATGAAAGCTCCCCCACTCCCTGCCTTGAGTTTCTCTGGAATGACACTACTGAGAACTGAATCAAATTTATGGCAATTGATATGCAGATGTTACAATCTTTCACTGCATCAGGACAAAGATGACTGCATTTCCATGTTGGTTTTGCACATAAATATGTATATTATTCCAGTGTCCCAGCTTCCACCAAAATGATAGCAACTGATGTTCTAATAGGAAGGGCTATGTGAAACAAAGCCCACAAATAAATGACGTTCATGAAATATGCTCTTTCCTTTCCTTGTTTCTGATTTTTGTTTCCCTCTGCTGTACAAAAGCTCAAGCCAAACAGGATCCCTATGGCTATATGTGTGGGCGGCTAATCTGGTTTTCTCCCAAGGTGACAGCTGCTTGATTTTCATTAAGGAATATGACTGCCCTCACCTGGTGAGAACAGTGCTTGGAAACTCGCCACCCCTGTAAGCTCGTTGTATGGGAGCGTCTCTGAGATTTGTGAGAGCCGACTGATGCCTGCAAAAGAGAGGGTCACCCTCTACATGAAAGAACAGCTGCTAAAGAAGTTCTTTAAAGTAGCTCCTGCTGTCTGACTTGAAATAAAATTGTGATACATTTGATATTATTAGATCAAATGGAAGACTGTACTGGCATTGATTCTATTGTTACGGATTTGAAAGCATTTAATATCCTTATTTTTAATCCTGTCATATGTTTCTGTGGTTTTTTGCAGAATCAGATTGAGCTAGTATAACCAAATCTGCCTGATAAAATACTCCTTTGGGAAAAAATGTGGTCTTAGGGTGTAGTTCAGGTGAAACAAAAGAGGTATTTGAAGACTGTAAGAAACATATTTAAATGTTTATTTTTCATTTTACCTTGCTCAGTATTGTTGTTTTGTAAGATGTGATTTTCCAATGTTAAGAGTAAATGAAAAAAAAAAAAAAAGGCAATTTCATGGAAATATTTTTGGTCCATGCAAATATCTTCAGTCATATCTTCTTTTGGAGGCTTTTGGAATGGTGGACTTTCCTTTCTGTTTCAAAACAGATTTCAGAAATCTTCAGGCCCTCAATGAAACAAGAATTTTGCTTTCCACATAGGGCTAGGTCATGAATCTGGAACAGGAGCAGAGATTGAAAAGGCTAAGTGGGATGGTAGAACAATTTTTCACATCCAGTGCATTGTTTCTGCCACAGAAAGAATAAGTATTGTAGTGCAAGATCCAAATTTTGAACTGCTCCTTTGGAATTTCTTTACAGATGAGGAGCTTTCAGAGAAAGCTGAAATACAAAGCCCCTGGGAACAAGTTGATTCACAGACACAAAAGAGGTCTCAGCCACCTCAGCTGAATTCAGGAAATTATGTAGGACCATGTTAGTCTATCCAAAATTAGTAAAAACCTTAAAGGACATTTTAAAAATTTGATCTTAAATATTTGTTTAAATAGGACCATTTGCTGAGTTTGAGTCTCTTCAGATGTACACCCTGAATGCCGAGAGGCAGAGCCTGTCAGTAAAGGACACACACTTTTGAGAGTAGTGAGGTTATGAAAACCTGAGTTTCTCTCTCCGTATGCATTTCTTGAGACCTCACTTATTAATCTAATGGGTAATATTGAATTGTCTACACCAAGCTTGGAATGGTTTTGGTTATTTATACAAGGAGACTGTGTAATGCAGCTCAATATCACGTGAATCTATGCTTCATGTCACTAGGAACCAGAATTGTTTATCCATTATAGAGAAGTTAAATTCCTTGCAGTTATAGTGAATCCATATGTGGTTTGCAATTCACCTTCAATTCAATTTAGTTTATGTATACCTTTTTCCTAAATGGAGGACATTTCAAACAGGAAAATATCCCTCAGCTGCCCCACCATTATCATCACAAGGATTTTCTAAGGACCACTTTCCTTGATGTTCCCCTGACAACTTGCTTTTTGTCCCTATTTTGGTGTTTCTTGTTTAATTCCTTGCACATACCCCTTACGAAAATTCAGTATAGTCCTTAATCTTGCTTCTGAATGTGTCTTTCCTGTGTTATTTGTGGTAGCTTGTGATGTGACTGTTCAGCACAACAGTGTTATCATAAGAGTATTCAGTTTCTATAGATAAACCCTGCTAATTGTTAACTGTTTCATATCTTTGCCAACCTCAGAAGCAGCAGTACCCTCCAGTCAGTGGATACTTAGCAGGATTTATTCAAGTCACTGTATCACTTTATGGCTCAGTAAAGCCATAAAGAGGTTGAAATAATGTTACTCTGAACAACGCATCCCAAATAAAATAGTGTAACAAACACAACTGGTGAATTTCAGCTAAGCAGCTATACAGATAGCATTGGTGTTAAAGGATTTTTACACATTACCATCCCAAAATAACACTACTCAAGTAACATCAAGCTACAGAAAGTTAATCACAGCCCATTTCATAGTCCATCTAAGTAACAATTCCTTTTTTTCTGTTTTCTTTTTTTTCTGAAGAATTAAGCTGTTGCTGTCCAAGCCACCATCACCCTCAGGCTTTCCATTCCCTCCAAACCACAAAGCATTAACCCTGTTTCTTATGGGAATGAGACAAAATACAGACACACAATGTCAGGCTTCTTTTCAGCCTTTAAAGAATTCTATTACTGCATACTCCAGTGAAGCTGTGAGAGCTTTCACCCTTCTTAACCCAACCAGTGACAGAGGTTTGACACCTGTTTAGGTGTTTAGCAGTTGTTCCACAAGAGAGCCAAGACCTCACCACTAGTTTAGTGTAGGCAGTTCTTAGGGCTCAACTTCATATGGGGAAAAGTGGATCACCTGGGGATCACATCCTCAAGGTGAAACTGTCTTTCTTCAGGAAAAAAAAAAATCACATTTCTTTGAACAAGGATCATGAACTTATCATGAGGACTGCTTATAAAAATGAATTCTTGTTGAAAGGTTTCACAGTGTATTTGAGTCTCCCCTGGAGACATCCAGTCCTCTGATTGACATGCAAGATCCAGCCAACCTTTGCAGAAACTCAGAAGTGCGGTGTATCAACTGGAAAGCAATGTTTCGACTTGTCAGATGCCTTCTCATGCTGTAAGAGCAACATTTTCCTTGTCCTCTAGGTCATTCTGATCTGTCAGATCTCATTGGGAAGATCCAGCGTGGGGAAAGAGACTCCATGTCCCTTCACAGCTGAAGTGCAACTTGTGTGTGGAAATAGGGCTGTGACTCATTTTAGTGGCTCAGTTATGGCTTGTTCTTAAAAGTTCTGATGTGGTCAGGATTTCCATCATGTCTGTTTCTGGAGAGCTTGTGCTTATTCTGCCAATCCTTTTTGCCTTTCCTAATTCTTTTTCTGACCAGAGTAGTGCCACTCAGGATTGTCATGCCCTTCCCTAAGCCCTCCATCTGTGTACTTCAGAACTGGTGTGTAATTGCAACTCTCAATTTCTTCAGGTTGTTCCACAGACATTTGAATGCCTTTGACTTCCATCAGTGTGTTTATATCTACAATCTCGGGTCAAGCAGAGAATAAATTAACAGTCTCATTGGCCACTTTCACTCTAATGTTCTCAATTCATCAGAGGTCCTCTGCCAGCTTACACAGCTGCCTTTTTTTATCACCATCTAGCCCTTAGCTAGTGAAAACACAATGATGACAGGCTCCTAACCATGTTATTTTGGTCCTTATCAAAGGCCAGTCATTTCAGTAATGTTTATAAATCAATTATTAAATTGGATCTGCAGCATTATTGCTTTGACCACCTAGGATAAAAGTGGCATATTCACATTTGAGTTTGTCTTCCCTGACAATCAGTAAAATTATGCTACTGAGTTGAATCATGCAAGCCACAATAAATGTTTTTGTTGTTGTTTTTTGTNTTTTTTTTTTTTTTCAGAGAAAATACACCCTATAAGACAAACCATACTCTCTTCCCTGGACCTTTTCACATTTGAAATAGGGTAGAAAATAGAAAAAATTCTTGCCAACCTATCCACAATGATGTTTGCATCACCATAGTGTACCAAAAGTTACCATCATGAGGAACCCATTCCTTTGAAGCTATCTGCCCTGTTAGCAGTAATGGGGAGGGAAGGACCATGGAGAAAAACTCCCTTAGTCAAATATGAGATTGGACATGACCTAAGTGTGAGCTAATAAAAATAGCAGCACCAAATTTGATGTAAACTACAGAAAATGAGAGGAATTAATAAGGTCAAGGTAGCTGTAAATACACCTGGTTTGCAGAGGCGAACATAAAGGGCACAGTCAGAAATCAGTAGAGCCAAAGAGGAAAGAGCCTTTTGTCTCAGAAACAATCCTACAGCAATCTTAAATGATGGATTTCAATTTGCACAATGTGACTGTCATGTTTGAAAGGTTAATGGAAAAGGTACCTTCTGCAAATCTGTGTAGGATTGTTGATTACACCTAGCTGATACACTGGTGCACATGAAAGCCCTTGAACAGACACATTCAGAAATCCCCTGTGAGAGCTTTGGTGTTGCTGAAAAGAGAGGAAAAAACAGAAGCCTTGTTTCAGAAAAAGTAGGGGGTTTTGCCAGTGAGAAGAATTAATTCTGAATACAGGTTGTTAACTTGGCTGGGGGGAAAAAAAATCAGAGATCTTCACACCTATGGAAATCTCTGCTGCTTTTCCTGTTGTTGCTACATGGGCTGGGGTTAATGTGGAAAGTAAGACTCCCTCACGAATTTCAGTAGCAAGTAAGGTGACTGTAGAAGGTTATTGCCTGTGTAAAGTCAGAGAGCAGCTGTACTGAGTAGAGAAAGGGGTTTTGTGTTGATAGCAAGGAACTTTTGATTCATGTGTGAAAGGAATATTGTACAAGAGAATCTGCTTCTTCTTAGATTTATTCAAAGACACAAAGCTTTGCAAATAATTGTCCTAAATAAAGACTACTGTTTTGGGTTTTTTTAAGAAACTAAAGCCTCACCCCATCAGTTTCTGCTCATGAAAGCCACCAGAGAGCTCTGCCTCACTGCTCTTATGCAGGTAGAGAAGAGAGTCGGAGAGAATTGCTTCATTTTGTATGAAGTTTAATTGACAGTGCCTCATGTTTGGAAATGATAGGCACTTCCCATCTTCCTGTAGCTTTTCTCCTGGTGCAACATGCTGGGGAAAGGTTGCACTGGTTCTGCCAGCCGACTTGGAGATGTCTGACAAGTAATTGCTTTAACATTTCCGCTTCCTGGGGAAAGACCACTTTCAGCTTTAGCTAAGAAAGCATTCTCTGCTTTCCGAGAGGACTTTGAAAGACTCAATCCATTTCAGAAGGCAAATGAAATACTCCTCTTGACTTTGGTGAGAGCTGGGTCTAAGCCCAAACAAGGCCTGATGAATGAGCTGAATCAGCTGCAAGTGTTCACTGCTGATGTGATTGCCACCTTTTATGTAGAGCAGAAAAGGAAGAGAGATTGTGTTTTCATCCTCCTTTCACTACCTTCTATATGCCTGCTTGAGAAGGTTCAAGAACAGGACATGTTTCACCCCATATCTTAGCTCTTTGTTCCTTTGCCAATCACTCTGCAGAGAACCTGTCACCTCTGCTTCCTTTTCTTCTGCATTGCAAGCCTCTGTGCTGCAGATCATTAACTACGTGTTCCAAGTGCATTTGCAGTGCATGTGCAGTGTATCCTGCATGTTTGTGTTCTGGCTATTAAAGAGCATTAAGCAGATTTCCAGTCACATAGCACATTTCACTTGTATAAGTAAACCCAACTGCGTTGTTCATTTATCCGGCTTTTTCTATACTCACCAACAGAGTTCTTTATTCTATTGTTCTGAAGCCAAGGGATTTATTATGTAGCAACTCTCATTCTCATATATCCAATAGGAAAAAACCCCAAAGGAAAGTATTTAAAAGTACAACAAAATTTTCCTGCTAAATATAAATGTTTAATATTGTAAACAAAAAACAAACAAACAAAAAACCAACCAAACAAAAAAAATCCACAAAGCTTTTTAAATAAAAGTCTCAATGTTATCAAAAATAGTTCGTAATATAAATTGCTATAGGTTATAGTATTTTGTCTTTTAAGTAAAAAATCTGACATTTTTTTCCACACAGCTCTAGGTGCTCATATACAATGGGTGCTTTCCAGTTTGAGACCTAGTGAGAAGTAGTTCCATTTCCATGTCCAGAGCATAATCTAATTTTGCTTCCTAAACTGCATATTGTACCAACATCTGAACTGAGATGGAGAGAATAAACTATATTCTCCCTCTGTTCCATGGCTGTAAATCCTGATCGAGGTCCCTCAGTGGTTCAAGTGGTCATTTGGAGAATGCATTCACTGAAATTATTCTGCTTTAGAAAAGCAGCTTGGGAGACCAAGTTCACCTTTAGCTGAAAGACATCGAATGTTAGTGCAAAACCTGTCACCAATCTAAAGCTGTCCAGACTGGAGTAATTGCTTTGTCTACGTGGGCCATTCTGAATGTAGAGAAAAATAACTTTTGACAATTGACAGAATACTTCTGTAAAGATATGTCTTTTAGGGAATTAGATGAGACAACAGAAGTTCATTTAACAAATTCTGGGTGGTCTAACAGTCAAGAAAGGTTGAGATTTTGTCATCAGTCTGTTAGATATATGTGTGTGCGTATTCTGATATTTGATTGTCTTTGGACAATTTGCTGAGTTGCATTTGTTGGTCTTCCAGGGTGTCCATTTTAAAAATTACTGGCAATGTTACTTCCAAAAATGCAGTTGATCTTGTCTTATATTTATTGTTTTGCATGAGATGATTTTTCACTGTTCTTTTTTCTAGATGCATTCCCAGTCACTTGTCAAACTTACAGGTTTCTAGATTGGAGTCTCATTCTCCAACACTCTGATATAGTTCACTGGGAATAAATGGAGTCTTTTCCTTGATATCCTTTTCTTTAGGTAAGGATACTTAATATTCCATCAGTTTTCTAAATCTCATCAGATATTTCATGACTGTGTTATGCCAGTGTAACAACAAATTGTCAGAGGGATTCAGTTGGTGCCTGCATAAGTAGAATGATTTGATTCTCCTCCCACCCACAAGATGATCCCAAGCCAACACAAGGCAGGCAACAGGAGTATAGATACTGTTTTTTTGGGTGGGTTTTTTTGTAGTTTTTGTTTTTTGTTTTTTGTGTGTGTGTGTGTGCCAGACCACTATCAAATCACTGTAAAATCAATTTAATTACATCTGTGAGATGAGTTGGAAGCAAACTCTATGATCAGGAATCAAGTACTTTGAGATATGTTTCAATTTATTTTTTTCATTTTGAAATTCTAAATCATCAAACTTAACATTTTCCCTTTCATTGTCCTTATTCTTCGTCTCCTCCAGAATTTTCTGAAATACCTGCTAGTAAGGGTTGGGGTTTGTGGGAGTGTGCTTTTTCTTCTGTACTCTTGTTTCTCAGATCATCTGTTCACTATTTCTTATTCAAACTCATATGACATTTGCACCACATTGGTGGCACAGTAATTTCTGTGAGAATAGCCACCATTGTCAGAAAGTGTGCAGTTGAAAACTTGTTGAAGTTGAAAGTTGAAGTTGAAAACTTCTCATAATGAAAAATTTTCATCTTGAGTCCAATCAGAAGTAGCTTTTACCCATTACATTTTTCCCATGTGACTCCTGGTAAAAAGAACGTTATAATTGTCTTTATAGACATCCTTTAAATACAGGACCATAGTAATAAGATCTCCCCTAAGTCTTCTTTTCTCAAGACTGACCAAACCCAGTTCTTGCAGCCTTTCCTCATATGGTGACTTCTTAGTCCTTTGATCATCCTTCTGGACCTTTTCTAGACCCTCTCTAGCCTGTTCACATATTTTTTTTATACAGCAGGGACCAAAAATGAACACAATATGCCAATTTGTTCATCCTGTTGGATTAATTCTGATGTTCCTTATTTGAAAAGAAATTTCATTTAAAATATGTTATTGCCATTTTAAAACGTAAAAATATTGAATCCATCGGTTACATTTGAGGAAGAGTATTTGTGACCATGAAAAAAACCACACTAAAGAAGACTGTGAGGATGATGGTCCTAGCTGGCAGCCTGGGCAGGTATGTCTTGTAGCAGGAGAGAAAGAGGTGCCACCATGGACATGCAAGTACTGAAGTCAGCAGAGGCTCAAACAAGATACTAGAGAGCAAATGTTCCTATCTGTTTGTATGACTAAGTGACAATATTTATGTGGATAGTGTAAGCTATTGTTCTTCCACTTGTGTCCTAAACCAGGCTATGTGTTTCCATCCAGCATGCCTGCTTCTTTCACAGGAATGTGGGAACGTGGCATGGGAAAGGATGTCAATCCCTTTAAGATAAACCATGTGAATTTTGAGAAGACTAGGACAGTCACACTACTATTTGTCATATGTTTGCAGATCCTTTGGAAAGGTTTAAGTTTACACTTAAATATTTGGATGTAGACAACCTGGATGATTAAACTTAGGAAAACATTAGAATTAATTAGATACTGTATGTATCCCCTCATTTTGGCTGCTGCACTGTCTCCTGCTGGGGTTTTGTAGCTTGGCAGTTAATCTATTATTGCAGCAGAATGTATTCAGAGAGTCATTTATTCTGAAGAGACCTCAGAATTAGAACAACTTACACAAATGTGCTATATTCCACAATGAAAATGGACCAGATTGAAGTTTTCACTGCTCATTTTTTCCTAGGAGTCACACAGTTGGTGATGGATTTCATGGCACAGCTGACATGAGTAACAACTCAGCACTCTGAGTAAGGGATTGGCAATCTGTCTTTCCATTATTATTTATCTAATTATAACTTTTGTTAACTTAATGTGCAGATTTACAGCTGAACATGAACACAGTCACCTGGAAGTTGCACAGGTATGACACAAAGTAATGAGATACACCTTCTGTCCAGGAAAGAGTGCATCCTAGAAAGAAGCTGTGTGATAACAAAGGAAAAATAAAAAAGAGGGGGGAAAAAGGGAGAGAGAAAAATAAGTTTAATCCAAATCAAACAAAGACCTAGGTAGGGTTAAGGGGGAGGAGTGGAGAGCATTGTTCTGAATCTTATAATTGATAGCTATATAACTTAGAGAGGTAACTTAGAGTCTCCTTATAGAACTTATTTGGTGTATCACATCTTATGATATGATTACTAACTTATGGTGACTAATTTTTGATAAAAATGGCACAATTGCCATTGGCCTGGTGGATTTTTTTTTTTCTGGCAAACTGTCCAAACCCCCTTATATTTATAGGACTTGGGCCTTCATGGATAAACAAAAATTGATCCCAGCAAATTTTACAGAAATTTACTGACAGCTCCAGAACTTCAGAACTTTCAGCATGGGTAAATACATTCATATAGGTATTTTTGTGTTGTTGGGTTTTTTTGCATTTGCTGTTAATAGAGAAATCAGTGGCAAATTTCAAGAAGTTGTGCTAATCGTTCTCTGTAGTAAGAACAGTTTTTCATTTGCCCCAAGTTTTGCTGACAGTCAGTTCTTAGGACTGATAGTTCTAAATGATGTTTAAATTATTCTGAGTAATTTAAATAGCAAAAATTTAAGCTGAAAATAATTGTAAGGGTAAGAAAAATACCAAATTTGTCCCTCATAGACTAAAAACAATAATTACTTCTTGTCTGCAAACCACCTGAAATTTGGTATGGTGGATTTTTTGTGCTTGTTCTTATGAAGTTCTATCCAAACTGAGTTTGCTTATAAGACTTTTACAAAGTGCAGTTCAGGTGTAATCTGTAGCTGATTTGAACTGGGGTGTACTGAGAAAAGATCAGGACTGAGAGGTGAGGAGTGTGAAATGAGGACCATGAAATAACTAAGGCACAAGGCTGGAAAAGAAGATAATTTGAGAAGAGAGGGGAGAAAGGGAAATCAGTAGGGAAAATTGAGTCTTCTAAGCGAGCACGCTTCAATCAAGTGCATGGAAATGAACTGGGAATCATAATTTCTCTGCTGTCACAAATATCTGTGAAAAAAAAAAACCTAGTAAAGTGTCCGCTCCTCTCTAGTGCTGATTCAGACTGAGAATGACAACCGAAGATTGCTGTCCATTATTCCATTAGCTGAAATTACTGCGCTCTCCTTAGTGGAGCCAAAGGTTCGAAGCCTTCAGTTGAATCACACCTGTGTCAGTACAGTCCTAGATTATGGCATCTGGGACTCTGACTTTTAAAAGCCAGGGAGTGAACAGAAAAATGAACTTGAAACAACTTTGCTGAAGATGGAAATTGTGCATATGCTCTTGTTAGGAACTTCAGCATGAAAGTTTCTTGAACATCTTTGTTTTGGCACCTTCTCTGCCTGCACGAGGCAACAATGTAGGCTGGAATTAGTGAGGAGAATGGACAGTTCTCAGTTCAGGAGCAACTACTCAATATTTTATTTATTTCTCTGCTGCTCAGTGCAGGAACAGACTTCTTCTGACAGCCAGGTGTTTCTGCCCACTGCCCCCCAGCTTGCCTGGGGACCGGCAGATCAGCTGCGTTGATAGGCTGTTCACAGAGCAGCCTGTACTCATTTACTTCATGGTGTTCAAACACTTTGGAACCAAAATTGCTTTTTCATAGACTTCTNTTTTTTTTTTTTTTTTTTTTTTCCTTTTTCAAGTCATGCCCATTGTAGTATTTGAACACATCAAAAGCTATAACTATTTATTTTTACTGACTGTGAAATCAAGAATTGCTGTTATTTGTGTATGATCACAAGCTGGATTTCCAGAAAATCAATGTATTGATATGCTGAAAGAACAGTTCCCATTGATTCCAGAAGCAGTGAGGACTATTCCACTTTCCTATAGATACATATGTTAAATATCCATAAAGAGAGACACACAGCTGGTGCCCACTTTTGAGACTCTCAGTGGAGAGGACATATATAGCACCACACAATGTCATTAGAACAGATATTCCAAACGAGCATTCCAATCCCTTAATCTTGAAATGATCTTAACTCTGGCTGGAATCCCCTGTCTTACATATCACATAAATTCTCACATCTGCCACATGGGAAGGAGGGTCCTACACACAGAGCATTTTTATATTAGATCAATTGAAATACATTATAGTTGTATTGTTATAAGCCTTGTACTGGAAAAAAAAATAACATAAGCATAAAATTTAAGCCTACATCATAATTCTTCAGGATTGCATTGGTGTTCTTGAATTTTGTGTACTTAATTCTGCAACAGTGGTGGTATTAATGTACTTTTACTAAGCAGAGAGCAAAACTTTGCAGATACTTGGGTAGCATTGATGACATTTTGACAAGTGGGTTCAAATACAAGTGCCCCATTAATTCTAAGAGGCCAGGATGTCTTTCCTTATACTCAGTCAGTTGCCTCTTTTTTGCAGAAAAAATATGAATTATTTAGCTTTAAATTAGTGTTTTATGCATTTATTTAGGTCTTGCCCTTCTTAATGTGTCTGAAACTTGGAAAGGCATGGGCCAAAGCACCTTACTGATGGTCCAAAATACACTATGCAAGTCCTGGGCCTGGAAGAACTCTAATCATTCAATAACTGAAAATTTCTGTGGATGTAAATCCAGAATGTGGGATAAATCAGGTATGTGTATGTTTCCAAGATCTTAAAGTGTTAAAACAGCAAATCACAAGTTTTGAACTATTTTCAAATACAGTGATAAAATCTGATATATCTGTTCTTAGTGAGATGCTGGAAATACATTATAGCAGTCTCTACCACATAACTAATATCATTTTGAATATCATAAAATCACAGAATCAATGAGGTTGGAAAAGATCTCTGAGATCAATGAGTCCAACCTACGACCAAACACTACTATGTCAACTAGACCATGGCACTAAGTTCCATGTCCAGTCTTTCCTTAACCACCTCCAGGGGTGGTGGCTCCATCAATTCCCTGGGCAGCCTATTCAAATATCTAACCACCCTAAACCTCCACTTCACATGACAAAACCAAAGCCTAAAAACTCCTCACTGAAAGGGAGCAACCCAGTGAGTTATATCTGTCAATTTTAGATTGTATTTCTCTAATGTACATAATAAAACTGCCACAGGTAATTTAGAAATTGCCTTAACTAAGAATATTATTGTGCTTTAACACTAATTACTGTGCTCCCAGATCAAATACTGGAGTACTTCAATTGCTCCTAATTTTAATGACAAAGGAAAAAAAGAGCATATTACATACAATTGCTGATCACATGATTTCAATATTAATGTTTGATTTTCCTAAAAATGAAACTAATGTGAAGATGCTGGAAAATGCACCATAAATTAAAATTGCAAAATGCCACAGCTTATTTAATCTTCCATGTTGAAAGGCAAAGTGAGTATTTAATTAGTTCCAGTGAAGCTGTATTTGTTTAGAGAAAATCTTTAACCTTGATAAATTACTGAATAAATTTCATTAGCCCTTTGACACAAATGGGGCAGCTGTCATGCTTAAAGTTGCTTTGGAAAGATCCACATATTGGAAGTATTTTTGGACACTTTCTGCAAGTTATACTTAAATAGGTTTTTCTATATTTAGGAAACCTCTAGATTTCTTTGACACACTGCCCCAGAACTATGAAAGATTTACTGCTCAAAATGGTTCACTGGACATAGTTATCTCCATGTACTGTTTTGTGCAGGCACTTTAGATAATGCTAGAATTGGAGTGTAGCTGTTCAGACAGCTGAGAAACACGATTCCTGATTACAGTACACATATTTTCCAACATAAATAGGTTAGCAGTTACGTTTTGAATAATTTATCAGAAGAGAGATTTTCTCTGCACAAACAAGGTGTTGGAAAACATACCACTGCTTCAGTATTTAGCCATATTATTCATTTCTCCAAAAGAGTTAAAAAAACTTAGTCCCATGTTAGGCAGTACTGCTACTCTTACCAGCTTTTGCAGTCAGACAGCAAAGATACTGACATAGGATCTCCAGCATAGGAAGGACATCAACCTGTTGGAGCTAGGCCAGAGGAGACCACCAAGATGCCTGGAGAGATGGAGCACCTCTGCTATGAGGCAAGGCTGAGAGGACCAGATTTGTTCAGGCTGGAGAAGAGGCGGCTTTGGTGTGACCTAGTTGCAGCCTTCCAGTACCTGAGGGGAGCCTACAAGAAAGATGTAGAGGGACTTTATACAAGAGCATGTAGCGACAGGACAAGGGGGAATGGTTTCAAACTGAAAGACAATAGATTTAGATATTAGAAATCAATTCTTTGCTTTGAGGTAGTGAGGCACTGGAACAGGTTGCCCAGAGAAACTGTGGATACCTCATCTCAGGAAGTGTTCAAGACCAGGTCTGATGGGGCTTTGATCAACCTGGTCTAGTGTCCCTGCCCATGGCAGGAGTGTTGGAACTAAGTTCTCTTCCAACCCAAATAGTTCTATCATATGATTTCTTTGAATTCTCATGTGAGACTTTTAAGTATCACACACATCAGACAGAGACTGGTTAATTTTTATGCCTAAGTGTCCTGTCCCTCCCTGAGTTTTCCAGTAAGCGATCCATTTTTTTTCCAGATGAAAGATTGCATCTGAAAAATTTGTGAAACATATTGACCTCATATCACAATACAATTGCATTTGTTCTCTCACCCACTAGAAATGAATTACAGAACTGATATTCCAGGAAGTCTACATTTTTGTGTATAAACAAAAGTCCTAAAGTCTTGGGATCTGAGTGAAATTCAGAGCTGGATATTCATCTGGGGTAAAAACCGCACTGCATCCATTTTCAGTGTGGTGAAATCAGGCACACAGGGTTTTTTTAGACTTAATTAATCATCTCGCTGCGGAGTTTTAATCTATATTTCAAGATGATACAAACTAAAAAGGCTCACGGTAAAAATGTAAATGTAGCAGCAGACCCTGAAGCACTGCATAATCGTGAATCAGGCTAACTTGCACAGAATCTATAATTCATATTTTAGGTGATCATCATTCATTATGTTTTTGGGGTTTTTTTAGAGACACTGCATATTTCAGGGTTTGTCAGCACTTTATATATTATAAACATCATTTATGAGAGCTTGCTAATTATTCCCAGAGGCATCAAATAAAAAAAAATTCAACAACTAGTAGCAGAACTCCTTAAAGTAACTCATATGATGGTTATTTACTTGGTCCCCAGCTGCTAGAGGAAGCATCACACATTTACAGTTGAGATGCATTTTTCTATCATTTCATTTTCACAGCTGACAAATTCACCTTCTCATTTACAATTGCATAAGCTGAGAGTAATTTCAGTCAGGACTCTGTAGCATCATTTATGTGAAATTATTTTTTGTACAGTCAAGCAAATTTATCTTTTTAAATTATACATTTACTATTTAAGTAAAATATTATCTATTTCTTAAAACAATCCTCATGCACAAACTTTATGTTAGACAAGCAAAAGAAGACAGAGGACCAATGTTCAGGGAAAGGTCTGAACTTCTGTTTTAATACAAAGTTTAGCAAAACCTTGAAGTCTGAATTCTGTATCTACTGTGGTGAGGGATATTCTGAATCTGGGCTGAAGTACATTTCTAGCCTGATTCAAGTGATTTCAAGGACCATCTTGTGCTGAAGCCAGTGTTAGTGTTCTGTACATGAAGTCTGTACATTGGCTTTGCAATCATCTGGGGGTATGTGCAGCACAAGAGGGTTACCTCTTGTACTTACTCTAACTGCACAGACATAATCCTCCTAAAGCAATTGCAATTTTTTCAGGTCCATTGAAATCAAGATAAGAATTTGTAATGAAGCCTATTCTATTTAAAGAATATACATTGGGACAACATCTGTGATTGATTTAAGTTTGAATCTAGGGGAAAAAAAGACCTTTAAAATTGCAAAAGAGTTCCCAAGGTGTGGAAATTATAATGCTAATAGGCTTAACTGTAAGAAAAACTATTAGCTCAAAAGCAATTTGGAAGTAGGTGCTCTATCCAGCCACGATAATTAAGGTAATAATAACACATCTGTTCAAAATAAGTTCAAAATGCTTTACTCACACCAAGTAGAATTGATCACTGCTTGTGTTTTTTGCAATATGCTGTCAGAAATAATTATATGACTCTAGTCCAAAGCTCACATTTATTGATCTGATCCATAATTATTTTCTGCATTTTTGTTTCTTTCCTATATAGGAACCTAAATAGAGTTGCATTTTAAGATTCACTAAATATTGGGGCATAATGACAGCTAATGATCTTGAGACTGACAAAGTTTCTGAGAGCAGGGAGGAAAAGGGAGGAATGAGGCACTAGGATCCTTTGTTAACTACTACCAGTCACTGAACAGGTTTGAGAGAGGGAGGAAACGATCAGCTTGCACCCACTCCTTCAAAAGAGAGATCTTTGGGCACTGAAGGAGGCCAACACAGACAGATGGAGAGAAAACCAGGTAGGAGCAGGGTGGCTCCTTCCCATCTGTCCATACTTGTGTACAGTTGTCCTTATAAGGCAAGTGTCCAAATCTGTTGTACAAATATAAGGCATATTTTTTGTGCAGCCTCAATTAGAGTAATATATCTGGGGAGTTCATCCTATCAGACAAAATCTGTAACAAATACCTAAGCATATGTCAGCAGATTTGTCTGGGTGCTTTGACTCCATTCTTTAAGTAGAGTGTCTATGAAAAAGGAAGCGGCTGTAGTGTAGGGTCACGGATGTGAATGTGGCAAAGAGGTTCTGATTTGTACAAAAAGTGTTGGCTAACATCACCTTTTTAGAATACAAGAGATGCCCCTGTCCCAGCTGTATTATAGAGGTTGTTTGTATTGTAAAGGCTCTGGAAGCGGCGGGCGTTGGCCGAATGGTGTAAGTCACCGCCTCTGGAGCCGGTTCCTTCTCTGAGGACACCGGTTCAAATCCCGAGTAACTCGCTGTCACTGTCCGAGCGTGCTCGGCTGTGGCAAATGAACCTCAGGAGTAAAAGGGGTGGGGCCAGTTCCACGCACACTGTGCCTCACCTAAAAAATCCATTGCGCAGGCTTATCCCAAAATCTTCGTTCGTGAAGTCTAGCCAACAACAACAACAACAACAAAAGGCTCTGGAGGCTTCCTGTGGCATTTTGGGTGGGTAATGCTTTATGGAATACCCACATAACCCATGTGTGTGGACAGGAAAGGTGGGTTTGAAGTCGCCAGGAGAGCTGTAGTAATTTGACTGTGGAAGTCTTCCTAAAATAGAGGCGTTCCTAACAATGAGCAGTGCTTAAACACCTGCAAGGAAAGAAATTACTCTGGCAGGAACAGTTTGAATTGTGTGACCTTGAGGTTTATTTATGGTATATTTTGTACAGAAAAAGTTGTACAAACTCAAACCTTGTTAATTAAATAATGCCCCTCCTATTCACTGAATAAGATGGGTGATTGCAAAGTAATTTTTCTACAAGATGCCTGAGTAAGGCTATGTCATAAAGTACGTACTTAAACAGCCCAAACGGATTTTTCAGTTCAAAGCCAGCTTTTAGATTTTGAGTATCTGACTTATGCTGCTGAATGTTACATAGTACTGATTTTAGCACAATGTATTTATGTGTTTAGCCTTTCGAATTGAGCTGAGCATTTGGTCATCCTCACTGTAAAACACAACTGACTTGGGAACAATTACCAAAAATAGCCAATTTCAATAATCACTTATAAGAGTTTTATAAGGAATTTGCTCAGTGCCTTGCTGCAAAGTGACTTAGACTCCCAGGGTCTGACCAGAATATTAATTTGGTCTTGAATATGAAAGCACAAAAAGGACAATACATTCAGATTACTTAGTACTTTTTTTTTTTTTTAGTTTTTTTTATTTCCATAGCTGTAGAAATGGTAGGGGTTTTTTGTGTGCCAGTTATAAGAACAGACTCTTGGCTCCTCCATCTGGTTACTACCTACATATAGAGAAGTGGCTTACTAAGAATTGCTCAAGAGGCAAAATGTACCTTTGGGCAGTTTGTCATTTATTTTCTCTAATTTTTTTCCACCCTGTTTGTCTTTATACTTGAGACAGTGCTATGGTATTCTAAAACACTTTGTGCATTTTTCCAGTGAAACAATGTAATTCTCTGATGCTATATATCCCCTTGATAATCTGACCTATCATTCAGAAATACTCAGGTTTTATTCAAAACCATGTCAAGAGGAGATGCACTAATTTTTGAAGATTTAGCAATTAAAGCAATGGGAGAAGCTGACAGTGTTTATTATCTTGTGAAGATATTCAAAACCATCTTATATAATCCTAAAGCAGCACTCCCAAGAGCATTCTTGAGAGATTAATATGGATGTTATGGTGCCTCGGGATAATAATATGCATTTTCAGTACTGGCTTTGGAAGACTTCCTGCTAACAAGAAAGACAAAAGTATTTTTTTTTACTTCATGTTTAAATAATATGAGAAGCATGAATGCAGACTGGCATAAATAAAGAATGCTCATATTTAGGCCATTACTATGCAACTGAATGCCCATGTGGTTCTGGACCCGCTTAAGAAGACAAGCCTGCAGGCTGTTCTCCAATTCACTGTCCTCCTTTGTCTTTCTTTGTGATTTTTGTAGGTTTATCAAATCTTTTGGGTCTTATTACTCAACATGCAGGTGCGAACATGCAGCAAACATTCCAGCTGCATATACTTAATCATGACTTACTGTGCTAGAAAACTGCTTTGCAAAACAAATAAAATTGAAAACACTTTCCCCCCACCTGCCCCTCCCCCAAAAAAGCAATGGCTGATAAATTTTCCAAATTTGTGAAAACAATGAAGTAAGGCCTTGAAGGGCAAGATATCAATATTCTGAGCTTAGTTATTTTATTGTATGAGATGATGACTTATTAAGCTTCAACGTATAATTTAAATTTGCAAGTTCAGGGGTAGTGTCTGCAAAACTACAGTAAAACTGACAATTAAATTTTAGTAGTTTGGAATAACAGCTTTGCTGTCCTAGAAATAAGACCAGTGAAAAATGTTTCTGTGCCAAGGGTCATGGTCATAATGGTCTGCCACTGCTCCACAAATGCTAAAGTAGGACACAGTGAACTAGGGTAAGAAGCTTTATTATAAAGCCATTGTCATCTGAGATATTATGGGACCAGCTGACTCCATGAACCCCAAGGTCTGTTGTCTCTGTGCAGTCAGCTTCATCATCTCATCCGAAAAGGATGAGAGAAAGTGGTCCTCCTGATCCAAATGGAAATGCTCCTGCTAGCTGGGTTGAAAAGCCAAAGTTGGCTAGCTTTCATCAGGATGAGAGCTCTGACGGCATGGCACAGTGAAAGCCAGTTGGTGGTGGGGGGAGTGGTACATACACCTGACAGTAGCAGAGAGCTTTGTTACTTTTATAGAGCCTGGGGCCAGGTACTGAACTCATTTCCCACAAAGCCGGAGATCAATGTGTGAAGCGTGGTGGCAGAACACATAATGTAACTCATTGACCTGACCTGTTGTCTTCTGACATTTAAAATATCTTAATAGAAGCTGTCATTTAGTTTTATCTGTAAGAATTCAGGATTTATTTTCTTTTTTTTTTTTTTTAATAATTAGTTCTATGGCAGATGGCACCTTTCATATTTTAGGATCACATACCTTATTAATACTTTGTTAACCATATAACTGAGAGACTGCTATTTCATAGAATAAAGTCCTAGTGGATTTCCTTATAATCTTTGAATTGTTTTGTTCTCAGAATTGACGTACTGGATAACTTTAATCCAGACAGTTCAATTTTCACAGTATTTTTTTAGGATGTGAGCTGAAGCACAAACCAGGCCATTAAACAAAGGAAGCTCATGAGGAATGCAGGTCAAGAAAAAGTCATCGGACTGGAAATAAAGAAATATTTTTTCCATATTTAAGAAAGCAAAGCTTTTCCACACATGTTTTCCATATTTCCATTTTTTTTTTTTTTTTCCTTTTCTTTTTTCCCCTAAGGAAAGAACAAACCAGAAAGAAAGAACCTGACCCCAAATACTGCATCTGTTATCTCCAGGGAAGGATTTTCTCAGATGTTGCAGATGGTTGCTCTCTTTTCAGTGAACCAGGTCGATGTTTGAGGGTGGGATACTCAGTAATGTTGCACATGCTGAGAACCTGACTAAAACCAGGATGCCTAGTGGGTTTTCAGCCCCAGCAGCTGTGTGCTGTACTCACTTTATGTTCTTTTCCAACAAGTACAACTGCTGTGTTTCTTAAAGCAACTGTGCAAGGAAGACTTTTAATGCATGCAAGAAGCACCCTTATTTTTATTCACGCTCAGAGCAAGCTTCTGCTAACAGTAATTCCTTGTACTAGCAACTGCACAAATCCTTCAGCATTGTGGCAGCCTGTGGCCTTAGTTTCTAGTCCTTTGGGCATGCTTTTTGAATAGACAGTCATTTACCACTGCAAAGTATCTTTGGATAGCTTTCATAAACCTCCTGTCATTCTCATTTCGTAAATGGTCTTAATCCCTCATTGTGTCACTGTACCTCACACTGTGCTTTCAGTCAGCATTTTCTATTTCTGGACTTTGTTTTCACCTAGAGGAGATGATTGCAGTCAGTTCTTTTTCTTTCTTTTTTTTTTTTTTCTTTTTTAACTTATATTCATGTTAATGTACAAAAATTATGTATGAGACTATGACCCATGGCAAAGGCTTCATAGTGTTTATATAGGTTTTTTTTGGTTTTTTTTTTTTGAGAAAGAAGAGCAATTTATTTCAAAAATTTTATGTCGTTGTCTGGTCAGAGACACTGTTTTTAGAAGTGCTTGTTTTTGGATCTGCCTGACATTTCATTCTGCTTGTACCTTTTTTCTCTTTTCTTTTCCCCTTTACTATTTTTGGAACATGCCCACAGCTTCACCTGCCACTTATTGGCCCCAGCAGCTGAATTCCCTGACCTGATCTGTGCTGTGTGCTGTTCCTCTTGTTTCACTTAACCTCCACCCTATGTACTTCTTTATGTATATCATTTTCTTGGCAGCAAATGCAAAATCAAACATCCAAATTTTTGAAGATATTTTCACCCTTAAAAAAATTATATATATGAAAAAATAATGTCAAAACACCATAAAAGGATTTGTAACACCATTATGTTTTATATCTAAATAACACAAGAAAGATGTGACACAGTAAAGAAATATGAAACCCCTCCTTAAAATTCCAGCTTCGAATCTCCTTCCTCTCCAGTCCTAAAGATCTTTGGGATTTCTCTACTACCCGGCCTAGGAAAATAACATCATATTTATCACCTCTTCATCCTTTTTCTGCTCATCTTGCCTTTTTGCTTCCTTTAAGAGTGGAATTCAGAGACATTCTTCTCTTTTTATAACTTATCCCTCCTGTAGGTGATGTTTTTCTAATTTGATTTAAAGTCCAGTTGGAAGACTTGATTCTTAATAGTGATCCTACCCGAGTTAGTATTTGTTAGCACTTTACTGGAATGGATGATTTACAAGCAGGAAAAAATTAATTAATTATAATGCATCATATTTTAATGCCGATCAATCTTAAAACTGATATTATAGAAATAAGATATAGACAGGAAGCATTTTACAGTCAAAGTAGAAAACAAAGAGAACTATTTAGAGTGATCCAAATATTTACAGATGATATATGACCCATAATACTGCACATTGACATATTAGTGAAATTACACTTAATGTAACTTTGATTTTGAGCATTTTCCTAAGTTCTAATTTTCTATTATTGAAATATTAAACTACTCAATTTATATTTAATGTTTTACAGCTAGAATTTGAATTTCAAAGTCTTTACACATGTTCTTTCTGTAATATTAATAAGTGAACTGTTTGGAGATTTTTTGCATTGTAATCTGAAATTAATTCTGTGAGTTCTTTGTAGAAAAATTATTATTTAGAAATTATATATCCCTAGTGTTTCTATGGAAAAAATTTTACCTTATGCTAATCAAATACAAATTATGGGGAAATAAAGTCTTTGCTTTTAGCCTAGAAGTATATTAATTATTTTTTTTTTTTTTTCAGATTGGGCAACGTTTAATGCAGCTATTTAGTTGGCTCCAGACTCTCAGCACAGTTGTCAAACCAGATTCAGAAATGGGTCAGGTTCAGCCTGGCCAATGCTGAATTCCAGAAACAGGATGGGCTACCATGAGGGTAAACCAAATATGCTATTTACTAGCAATTATGTGTTGAAAATCCTATATTTCAGTCTGTGTCTAGGTATCTGAGCTCAGCAAGCACTCTGTCTATGCATGTTTCCTACTTCAAATAATGTGGTTTGGGTTTTCTGCCCTATCTGACACAATGAAGGTAGCATTTATCCACTGTGAAAATTTTATTCTTCCCAGCACTGTGGAGTAGGAGGTAAAAGCTGGTAGCACTACTAGTGTAATGAAGAGATGTTGAGTTTATTCCTTGTTCTACCACAGCAGTAAAGCTCTGGTACATTTTCTTGAAATGGATAACAAAATTCCTCTGACTTCCATGTCCATTGCACCAGCTCTTCCAAGATCTCTTGATAACTTTTGGGCTAGACTCACTGAAGAGTGTGGGGTGGCTCTGGAACGGTATGGCTGGTTGGCAGTCAGTTGGGAGCAGAAAAAGCAATATCCAAATGTGCTTTATTTCCTGCAGTGGATAAAGCCCATGATGTCTTCACCTGTGCTCCCAGATAGAAGCTGCTGCTTGGGCACTGTGCTGTGGGTCTGATGTGGGGGGACTCTGCACCCTGAGACAGCAGGTGCGATCCACCTCCACTGGACATCAGCTGCACCAGGCAGTCCTGGCCATGAAATAGTTCTGTCACAAAGATCTCCAGACCAGTGGCTCCAAGTGTCCTAAAAGACCATCTTGGACAAACTTTTTAAAATGTTCCTGGTCCTGACAACGAATGGAGGGAATGGAGAGCTGTTGATGGCACTGTTTGGAATTGGTGGTTGACTTCTGCTGTTTGTTTGGTGTTCTTTTAATTAGGGAGGTCACATGTGTGAAGGAAAGAAAGACAAAGTTCAATTTAAAAAGTGTTTTTATCTTGGTAAGCTCTTCTTCTTATTACAACAAAACTCCCCAATTTTTTCAAAAAATATCAAAGAATGTTGTTTCCTTAATCCATTTTTGTGAGGCATATTATCTCTGACAGGTTCTTTCAGATCTACTTGTCAGCAATTTAGCTTGAATTGAATTATTTCAATTAGAAAGTAACCACAAAAAGAAACCATCTGTCAAGGTTTCTCCACCTTAATTTTTCATTGTGGAAAGTTTTTCCAAATTCCCTTTCTGCATCAAGAGATGCATGTTTCTGGATAGAGTCCATGCACTGGTTTGTAAAAAGCACCCATAAGATTCTATGTGCATTTTCAGTAATATGAAAAGCTAATCAGAACAGAGATTTTTCGTTCGTTTGTTTTTACAGAAATAACTTATACACATGAGGCTTCGTGAACACTGCTTTCAAAAACTAAACATTCAAGTGCTCCTTTTCAGGTGGCATTAAATCCTTCAGTGTATCCAAACCCAATTGGATATGCAAGGATGTGCCTTTTTCTTCACCTCATAAGACATTTAGTAATAACTAAATAAATCACTCCAGCAGGAAATTAGTTATTTTAAAGTATAAAATAACTTTTATAGTTAAAGTTATTAATTAACTTCTAATTAATTAAATTCTAGATGTAAAACATTAAATATAAATTGAGTAGTTTAATATTTCAATAATAGAAAATAAAAACAGAGGAAAATACTCCAAATCAAAGTTACATTAAGTGTCATTTCACTGATCCAGTGATCATTTTATTCCATATTTCCACATGTATAACATTTCACAGTATTTCATAGCAAGATAAAAGAATAAAGGTACAGTAAGCTCTAATATGTAACCACCTATACAAGAATGTGCACAGTGCTGAGCACTGTTTATATAGTTGTAAGTATGTATGTAAGTTAAGGAAATGCATATATCTTCATGCACTAATTAAATATAAAATTGGTTTGGGAGAGTTGCATTCTTATACTACTTGTCCTTAAATAACTTTGAAATCACTCAACACTTACAAACTTTTATTCTTTAAAAGCAAGCCAAGCAACAGAAATATCTATCTCGTTCATGTTAAGAAAGAATTAACTGACTTAGGGAGTTTGGAGCTTTGATGAACCAGGAAATAGTTCCTTGAAGAACAAACGGGATAGTCACTTATGAAACTTAAGAATATGTTGCTGCCAGATGCTCCACATAGGTTTTACTGACAATGTACAATAACTATTTATCTTAAAAACATCATAGTAGTAGTTGAAAAGATGTCAATAGTGGGGAAAATAAAGGAAAAGATGCTACATAAAGAATTTCATATGGAGGAAATGTTGTTTCCTGAGTAGCTGATATTTGACACCAGGTATAATTAAAGTAAGAATTTACTCCAACTTTATTAGCCTCGCTTTTGTTCATGTGACTGATGTTATTGGACTTGAACCCTTTGCAGTCACATAGGCGATAGGCAAATAAAATCTGTAGCTTATTTAACTATTGCTGAATTATATTGTTCTTTTCAGTTAGAAAGAGAACATGGAAATTTTACCTGGAAATGTGAAGCAAATAGCCATCGGTAGCTTCAGAAAGTTGCCTTTGCTGATAACTGTACTGAGTCTGAAATTTTCTGCCAATTCAGCCTCTTGCTGCCACCCACAGCCAGCTGTGTTTAAGGAGTTCATCAGCTGACAATAGTCAGAAAGGAGATGAAAAATCAAAGTGGTAGTGGACTTAGAAGAAATATACTAATTAGAGAAAAACTATAAAACCTCACAAAACGTTGAGTTATGGTGTCTGTTTTTTTCCAGGTTGTAGCAGCAGCAGTTGTCTTTCTCCTGATCTTCTTGGTCTACATGTTGTAATTTGATTGCAGAGTATTTAGGCTAAGAGTTTCAAACACTGGAAAATAGAGTTCAGTGATTGCTTGGGGCTTTGGATAGATCAGCTGCTGAAAGGAAGACTCCAGGTACTGTAAGTCTCCATTGATCTTTCTTGGCCACCAGTGAGGCTCTTCAGTCCTGTGACAGGCTGAAGTGGAGCTGTGCTGAACTGCTGCACACCCAAGGACAGGATGGTGTCCCTGAAGTGCCTTTTGTGGGGATAGAGGATGAATTTGGGGAGGAGTTACAAGTGGCTTGTCACTGGATGAGGCCAGAGGGGACTTTTAGAAGGGTGTAATTAGATTTCAGAGACCCATACTGGTACATCACCCCAACTTCCATATCCTGGAAATACTTTGGGCTATAATTTGGTTTCAGGGGATATGGGAATTAAATAAACATTCATTCAAACCTGTTTTGCCCATCAGTGTACGTTCTAGTGTACATGACATTCGGGGTTATACCTTTCCCTCAGCTCCATTTACTCACCTGTCCAAACAAAGAATTAATGTGACATGAGCACAACAGAACTCTGCATAAAAATGAAATAATGTCCCTCAAGCACTAATTTATTTATTGGTGCTACATAGTTTCTAGTCAGGTACAGAGTCTAAACTAATTTACTCTACCTGCTTTAATATATCCAGCATTTCATGACACTCTATTGCCAGCATTGTAATACAAGAATTAATAAATATGCAAAGTGATGTGCTATTGCTCAGAGTCATGAGTAATGAACATCTTGTAATATCACACTGTGAAGGCTGTTCTTGTTTATCTGTCTTTGGCTGATATACCACTGAGATTATTTTTTGTTATCCTTGCTTTGTAATTTATATTTTTGTCTTGTTCTAGGACTTCTCTCCTGTAACAACTTCTTTGCATGTATCTTAATACAAGTTACAGTGTATTAAATCTGCTCATTATTGTGAAATGTTTGGCATAGATGCTTGGTAACAAAGTTTATCTCATGCATTAGTACAGAGCAAGTTTTATTACATTTGCATATTGAACAGAATGTTCAAAGGTGGACAGAAATAAAAACCTAAAAAAAAACTGAAGAGAGGTGGATGAAGGCCAACCTGACAAGCATCTAGATTTACCCAAAACTGTTTTTCTAGCTCATGTCCAGTTGTAATCAGGTGAAAAATGCCTGTTACAAACATCTCTTCCAAGCACAATTTTGAATGTTTTCTCTGGAAGTTTTAATTGATTTTGAAGCCTGATGTCCAGAGCTGAAAGTGTCCTGATGATAAAGCTTCTTTCTATACAGCACAAAAATATTTTCTCAAGATGATTTGAATTTCTTTTCCACCCTACTTGAACAATTTTTCCAGAATATATCAGAGGCTGCATAGTGATCTCAAATGTTTTGTCCGTTTGGTTTTTTCTGTTAACTGACAATATTTAGAGTGAAGCCTTGAAATCAGACTGCTCAGTCTGTGCAGTCTATGTCATACAGGGACTGACTTCAAACAAGAAAATGTCACTTGCAGCTTAATTGTCATGTGTATAGTCTGCCTTGGTTGTTTTTATGGGGTTGGTTGGTTTGTTTGTTTTTTTCTGGATCTTTTTATACTTTCTTATTCCTATTCTCTATTACTATGTATCTCAATGCAGTCTTTGGTGTGATGATTCCTTAAATGCTTAGTAAATTTGATAAAAATAAAATCTGTACATAATTTCTTTTTCTTTTCTTTTCTTTTTTAAGACTTTAGGACACTTAAAAGAGATCCCTTTATTTACCACCACAGTTGTGCAAACTGAAGGATAATAGTGGCCTTGTAGTAAATAATAATGCCTAAGGCACATAGGTCAGGTATATGTAATACCTTCCTTACCTTAGAAGATGAATTATGTCAGCAAAATACTATCACTGACAGGATTCTCTTATGACTCCTGCCTGCTGGGAAATACATGTCTGTGGACTCCATGGTGGGAGGCAGGATTTGGGCCTGACTGGCTGTAAGAGGAGGGAGGTACACAAGCAGGTGGTCTGAGGTGACATTCCTGTATTATTTTGGATTTTCTTTTTTTTTTTCCTTCCTTTTTTCTTTTTTTTTTTCTTTTTTTCAATTCATATTTTTTTAATTTTATTTTGCATAACAGAATTGGGTGCCAGGAACAAGAATTTTGCCTGAAGGTCTCAACAGCTTCTGTACTAAGCAGTTGAGATTTATCCAGTTTTCATCTGTATGGATAATGTCATCTTTAATAATCAGGAAATTAAGTTTAACCTCTGGCGGAGGTTGGATGCCAAAGTTCCTGGAGGGAAGAAGGCAGTGTGAGGATGTTTAACAGTGAGAGGTGGCCTCTGTTTAAGGGTGTCCACCCATGGATGAACCAGCAGGAGTACTGTGTGAGTGGAGGCGTCTGCTCAACCAGAGCTAAAGTCACACTTGTCCTCTCTGAAACTGAGTTACCACCACCGCACTGGTGCTACGAGGGCTGCTGGGTCCCTCCACAGCCAGGGAAACAGCACAGACAGGACAGTATGGGCTCACCCCTGCTCAGCTGCTCTCTGCCCCTTAAGCCCCAAAATCTCTGCTACCTCTCTGGAGGCTTTAGGAAAGAAGGGAAATGCTGTTATGAGAGGGGGAAAAAAACATCATTCAGGTGGCCCAAATCTGGAACAGAACCCTGAAGACTGTGAGAGCTTTGTCCTTGGAGAGATTCAAATGCACCTTGATACAGCCATGAGCAGCCTGATTTAATGCTGATGGTGGCTTTGCTTTGAGCAAATGCTGGATCAGATACCTGCTGGACACCCCTTCCATCTTATGTTCCCTTGTGGCTCTGTGACTTGGCAGTTTCTGACTGCTAATGGCCCATCTGTCGCTGATTCCCTGCCACAGGCTTTCTTTCAGTGGGGAAAGATATTTTTGAATCTGCTCCAGTCAGATGTTCATCCCTTCCTAAGAAAAATGCCAGTGTTTGGTCATTTTGTGCAGTGCTACTTTTGTTGTTATGGGTTTTTTTGTCCACAGAGAATCCTTAAAATCCTTTATCTGGACGTTTCACTTCTTTAGTCTAGCATATATGATGTTTTGTGCTCAAGATGTCTGCTGACTGCTGGGTTTAGCCCACCTTGTTCGGTTGATAATTTTTATGGGGTAATCCTGTTGAAGGAGAGGAAGGATTGCTGATAGTCCCACGTGGCCTGCCATGTGGTGAATGGGGCTGCATGGACCTCTCACATCATGTGCATCTGGTTTGAGACCCTCTGTAAGAAGACAAGTGTCTGTAGGAATGCAGAAAGATAAAAGGTCATCCACAATTTTTCAAATGTCTTTAAAGGTGAAAATAGAATGTGTTAGCTTTTGTTGAAAAATAATTTCTGAAACAAGATGTTAGTCTTCATTAAAAAGGAAACAATATATAGAACCTAAACACTTCATGAAAATGTAAATAAAACAGGGTCATCAAGATCATGTGGTCTTTGCCATCAGAGTTATTTATTAAGTGTGCTATATAACACAGTCTTTCAGGTGGTCTCAATGCAAAGGAACAGTGAGGAGCAAAAGTGACACCAGTTTAAAAAAAAAAAAAGTCACATGGCATATAAGGTAGTATACACAAGTAAATCTGTCCCCCACACCAGGCAAATTAGTGTTTGGGAAAAAGAACTAAACATCCAAACAAAAAAATCAAACCCAAACAAACAAAGCCCTCTGAAAAACACACCTCAGAAAAAATGTGAAAACTTATAGATGCATTGTTAGCCATAGAGATGAAGAGCTTATGTCTATTATAACAGAACCCTTGTGTTTTGAATCTATTAGTTTGGTGAAGTATGTTACTCGGTTATGGTTGATATATATTTATATATTCAATGTTTTATATCCGTGTCTGGCCTTTCAGAAAGCACCTGACTGATGTTTCTCATTGAATACTCTCTTAGAAATCAAAAATTATCATGGGATAAAGGAGAAAGTCTTCTCATGGATTAATAACTGTTTAATTGAAAGAACACTAGTAGAGGGAAGATATCAATGATACCCATGAAGATCTTGTGGTGTTCTGCATTTGTGTTGGTGTCCTGGAAAAGAGCTGAAAAGTGAGGTGGCCAAACCTACCGATGAGAGAAAACTATTCAGCATAGTCAAATGGGAATTTAGCTGTGAAAGAGGCATCTTACCCTGGTAAGCGACTGGTCAAAAAAATAACAGAGGAAATTCAGTGTTGCTAAAGTCAGTTGAGCTTTCAGGGAAAAATAACCCTAAATATACACACACAGCAAATATCTCTATATTAGCTCTCACTATTACAGGAAGAAGACTGGGAGTGGTTTCAGCTAGTTCTCTGAAAACATCACCATAGTACTCAATTGTGATCAGAAAAGCAGAGTCAGGTGGTAGAAAGTACTAGGAAAGGAGTAAGGAAGTAAGCAGGAAACATAGTTATGCCACTATTCAAATTCAAAGTGCACCTGCATCTTGAACAATAAGTGCAACTTCACAGTTGTTCCCTTTCAGGTTTCAGAGGAAATGAAAATCAATAAAGAATGACAGCAAAGGTGCTGGGAAGCTCCTCAATGAGGAGATCCTAAATGAACTAGAGTGCCTTTCCTGAAAAATATGACAGAAGGCAGATATGATATAGTGAGTGCAGTATAGGAGATGGGTAGGGAATACTATTCACTCAGAACACAATAACAAGGGATTAACAAATAAAACACTCAAATATCAAACTGAAAACAAAGGCAAAGGTGTGTTTTTTTTCCCATGCAACTCCCACTGTGTGTCCGCAAAATGCTGTGGATCCCAGTAGCTTAGTTGAGTTCAAAGAGCTGTTACACTTGCCAGTGAAAGGAAAATCCCAGGAAGCTGCTGTAAAGAGGAGACTCAGTTGCTGGTTTCCATTTTGGAGGGTATGGAAGGGTAGTTCACTGCACACTTACTCTGTTATTACCCATGCTCTGTGCACTTATCGAGAAAGATAACTGTTCTAATATTCTCTATTGAAAAACTGTTCTGGGCTTATTCAGGCTGTTGAGGATCACACACTGCTACTCCAGAAACAAATTTCATATTATCATAGGTCTAACATCAAACACATTGAGTCAAGGCAATTTTTCACTTATTTCAAAGTGTTTGCATTGGAGCCTCAGATGAAATCTCCGTTCTCTTACAGACTTTGTCAAAAATGATGAGTAATTAATGCTCCCCTAAACAACTTTACCCAAATCTTAGTTTGTGAAGCCTAGCCATGATGATGAAACCATTTCTAGCTATGACTGAATGAAAGTAGAACAGCTCTCCTGGAATCAAGTGTCTGCAAATGCACCTTTTTCACCTAGGTGAGATACAGGAGGATAGAGGATTATAGCCATCTTTCCCAGGACCAGCAGACAGCTTTGAAAGTACAGATGTGAATGCTGCTCCTTGTTGTGTCATGGGACTGCCCTTGCTGAGCTCCTGTTGAGCTCTGGAAAGATTTCAAAGGTAGATTTGTTTGGTGCTCAGGAGTAGGAAATCTCTTCAAGTCATAATCATGCCACACACCTAAAGAGAGTGAGCCATGTTTGTCTAAGTTGTGAAACAGATCTGTTTGGGAAAATTAATAAATCTTAGTTTGTAATTAAGCCTACTTAAAGCCACTTTGACTATAAATAGTTTATCTGGGCTAGATGCCATCTTCTGTTGTACAGCTGACTGGAACAGAGCAGGATAATAGCACAAAAGAAGGATCATTTACCAGCTTTTGTTGGCTTAAATAATACCTTAAAATATTATTTTTATAGAGATAAGGATGAGTGTTTAGTATAATTAACATGGTTACAACAAGCTAAACTGTTCAGTTATACTGTATCAAACTAGATAATGAAATGTCAAGAAAACACAATACCTGTACTTTTGCTATTCTGCCTGTAGCTTCTATAGTTCTAGCTAAACTTGTAATCCAAGTTAGGCAGCTGTAATCAAAGATGCAATCAAAGTTAGAATTCCACATTGAATTGAATCATCAAGACCTAACTTCTGGTTATCCCTTACCATATGTAGGAAACACAAAGACTTTACACTCAGAACTGCTGAAAAGATTTGTAAAAATGACTTTGGATGCTTTAACATTGTTTTCAACTTTTACCTCTTTCCTTCTGCCCATTTTCCATTATATAAGAATACTCAAACTACAATTATTACAAGGCATACTTCCTAATGTTAGGTAACTGATTAAACAAACAATGTGGATCAAAGGCAATTCCATAATTATGCATCTAAGTCTGCATCTAAGTTTTAAAACCCCCATGTTTTAAAGTGATGAATTATTCACAACTCAAGATGAAATGGGGAATATTCCAACTTGTGCTTTTGAAGTGTCATCATATTAATCTAGGCCACTTTATGCATGTCTATAGTCTTTTCATCTCTGGAGATCTTTGCAAGATGGTGGGTTCATGTCACTAAATTTCCATTGGCAGAGAGTCAAGAAACAAGTATTTTAAAACTTACAGTTTATTACTATTGTGATTCAATTGATATTCAGGATTCCTAAGGGAGCTGTGAATTATAGGATCTTTTTTCTTTTCCCATATTTTGTGACTACCATGGTTTTCTTTTTCTTCTCTCCAGTTATTTTATTTATGCATATTTGTTAGATGATTTTTTAATTAGTTACTCTCATCCTTGGATATTCATTTTAACCTTTGCTTCCCTGCCCCCATTCTCCACCATCCTAGTCAGGCAGCTTCATTGTAATTCTGTTATTTAGAGTATGCATAATTCATCAGCTGGGTCCAAACTAAGAACTGAAAAAAAATTTAGGAAAAAATAATTGAGAGAAATCAGCACCAGATGCAAGTTTTTTAGTTGGTCCCTATTTTTGTAAGACTATTTAAAAAAAAAAAAGAAAAAAAAGAAAGAGAAGGAGAGGGAAAGAAAGTTTGATTCTGGTGCTACAGATGTGTGTCTATTTTCAAATTTTGATGGTCCTTTTTTCAAGAATGAGGTTTATTTTCATTCAAAACATTTACAAGGAATACCCTCCATGGCTTTCTTAGACTAGCCTCTTACCAGGCAAGTGCAAAAGTGATAATACCATAATTCCATTTAAATGTGAGTGTATCATTGTGGTTTTATTATAACAGAATCCATGAGTGACCCCTGGGGTTGCTAAATTTCCAGCTGTAAAGAATATGCAGCTGGAGGCTGGGGATGATGCACACACGCTGAAGGAGGGGATGGGAGCTAAGGCTATATTGCGCGAGGGGTCTCAGATTGAGATCTGATCTGTTCCTAGTTTTCAGCTCCTTGATCTAAGGAGGATCTGGCTCATTTCAACCCTTCAACAAGTCTCTTCTTTTGTGCAATCACAGTCTCCTCCTTTCTGCTCTAGAAACAGCTGTAGCCCAAAGTTTATTCCAGTTTTATCTCTTACTCAGAGCTCTTCTCTCACGGTCAGCCTTCCTCAGATCCTTTTCCTTGGAGCCTCTACCCTAACCCAGCATCTGTCCCATAAATACACTCAATTTGACTACTTTAACTGAATTTTCACATATTCACATGACAATACCAAATCATAGATTTTTTTCATTTTTTTTCTTTTTTTTTTTAAGAAAGACATATTTGAGATAATGGGGTAGAACCGTGCCAGGTTGGAAAAGAAGGCTATAGGAAGACTGCTGTAATAGGTTGACCTTCCCATCTGCACCCCTTACCCCATTAGGCTTTCTGGGTTCTTCATCAATCATGTCTCCCTCTCTTCTTTCTGGGGTGGTATCAGAGATAAAGCTTTCAGAGTTCCTTGATTTCGGCACAAGAATGGAGCATACTGTAATGATAAGTCCTCATCCATGAACATTGCAGTGTGATGATATGATATGCTAATGATCAGCCTGCACAAATTGCCGGTGTGACCATCCAGAGAAAATAGAGTACACTGAGCTCAGCATCTCCTTTCAATATAAGAAGGAAAGGAACCTGCTGTACCAGTCATTTACATCAAGAATAAAAAGATACTAAGAGCTTTAGATCTGCTCACAATAAATGAACTCTGTATAAAGGCATACTTTACAATTCAAATGTTTCCTGTGTTCTTGTAAAAAATTAAATGACCCTTTAATAATTCTCAAAGTACTTATTAATGTCTTTCCTTCAAATTCTTCATAAATATTTCATAATTATTTTAATAACAGGATTTAATTTTCTGGTGACTAGAAAAAATCTTAATAATTTTGTACATGAAGAAGTGTTCTTGAGTGAGTCTCCTAGGCTGCTCTGAATATTTCTGTGCAACCCAGTTAATTTTATTCTAGCTGAAGTGTGTATAATTTCTCCTTAGGGAGTGGACTAAATTTTGTTTCCACAATGCAGGTCTTACTACTACTACTGCCCTCAGAAGCACATGAAGTTGGTAAAAGTGTTCCTATCCTATCATTTTAATGGAAAGAACAAAAAGTGGCCCCATGGAGGAGAAACACCTTCTCCTCACTTGCCAAAAGACATAGCCACATGAAATAACTGAGGTGAGAGAATAAGTAGTAGGTGCTAAATGTATTCAGTACTGAGGCTCCTTGGTACAACGTGACTTTGTCAGGAGATCCACACCAGAAACCTAGCAAAAAGCATATAAAAGTGACTGCCTGAAGTTTGCCAACTGCTGATAAAGCTGCAAAGATGATGTCCCATTCTTGCTTACAGGGTGGTGAAAGCAAAGTTTCCATCAAAGACAAAGACAAGTTCCCTGATTACTTCAATCTTTGTTTCAGTTGTTCTGTGTTAATTACTTCTGCCATAAGCATTTCATTTTTCTGAAGAAATATGCTAAATGTCCTGAGTGCATTGCAAAGAGCCCTTAACTCCAAAGATAACCACAGCAACTTTAAAGAGAGAAAGTAGATTTTCTTCTTAAATGTATGAGAATTGAATCATCTGAATTCCACCTTGTTTACCTGGACAGAAGGGAGGATTCAGTTTTATGGTTTGCAAAGCGGCATGGTGTAGGCCAGCCAGCACTGGAACAGCACTCTGTGTGTGGTCTGCGGGGTTAGTGAGAATGTAGGTGGGTTACACCGTCATAACAAATTATTTGCTGGAGTTGTTATGCCATCTTACATCAGATTACTTGGACAGTCAAGTTAAAAAAAAATTGTTTTGTCAAATATTTCAACTCCTGTCTATGCAAGTTGAGCTCAGTGCTACCTGGATTTGTAGGTTTGCTACAAATTGGACTCACTTGTATTTGTATGCCAAATTATCTCATAACACTCAGTGACTTCCTTGTGTGGGATGACTCATTTTATGAATACTACATATGTCTTTTGACTACAAGCCAATCAACAGAATAATCCAAATCTATGCAAAACAATTGAAGGCTAAGAGGTCTAGTCATTAGAGATGATCTTTGAGTTTCTACATAGCAAAGAATAAGGACACAGATCTGCTTTACACCTCACAGTATAACCATCTGTACTTTTGACAAAGACAGATGCTTTTCTTGCTGCATGAAATTCTTAGAGACAATGAATTTAAGACACAGTTGTACAGCTGCTAGAGCCTGGGATGAATAATGGCTCAAAATACAGCAGCTTTTAGGAAGACAAAATGACATGTGACTTTCTCTGAGCACTGATTTTCTCTTGGATTACATGTGTTAAGAAATCTCTGCTTTATGTGAATTATAGATATTTACAAATTGAATCAGAGAGTTTCCAGGGTGCGGGGAGGGGGGGGAAGTTGTTTTCAAATAATATATCTTCTCTGCTTCTGTCTGACTGTAAGTTAAATTAAATATCTTCATACTTACCGTTACTTAGAACAGTATGTTCATTTGAAATCATTCCAGCAATATGAACACAGGCATGCAAATTGGTTATACAGTTTACCTTTGGACTCACTCCTCTTGCTAATAAAATAGCCATTATTACTGTGCCACATGAAGTGCCAGGTACATATGCCTGTCATTAATTTCTTGTCTTTTTGCATATCAAGACATATCAAGCTCCCATCCCCAGTTGCCACATGATTGTGTCTCTGCGCGGATTATAATGCCTGATTTGTTCTCGATGTTTCTTTAAGCAGATGTTTCTTTGAGCAGAACTCAAAGCCAATTCAGATTTTGAAAAAATGTTTTGCATTCTTATGGATATTTTCACCTGAAGAAGACAAAGTAATTTAAAAATGTGAATGCTATCAAGCTCCAAAGCTGCTTCTAAATGACATCAGAATAATGTGCTTGTATGGAAAACACAAATCCAAGACTGTCGAATGACTTTCCTGAGGAACAAAAAAAATCTGTAACAGAGCTAAGAATTGATGACAATTCCTGATTCATGTTTTATTTTTGAGATACCTACAACCTGTTTTTCATTTTCTTTCTTTCTTTCTCCCCCCCCCCCCCCTCTTC
>VXAU01003437.1:520483-602367 GCA_013399695.1 Formicarius rufipectus | reverse complement strand
AAAAAAAAAAATTTAAAAAAAAAATCTGCTAAAGATGAAACACAGTACCCCATGTCGCATTCATAAAGAAATGGCTTTTGGGTTTTTCATCCAGACTACAGAATTCTTGTTAATAACTAGTTGCCAAAACAGATGCCCTGATTAATGAGAACAGATGGATTTCTCCGGAGGGTCTGCAGATTTAGACAGTACTTCGACTAAATGAAATGCTAATGATCTGGCACCATTCTTCTCTGTGTGGATTAGACACCAGTAATATTTTATTTGTATTTGGTGGAGTTAGAATGATCCCTTTTAGACTTTTTAGATATAAAATTTTAGTATTTTCTTCACCTCCATCTCACTAGGAGCCACACATAAATGAGCCAAATGCATTTGCAGTATTTCACTGCTTGCAAACTCTTTTAGAAGATTATACATTTTTTACAGGTTCTTCTTAAGATACAGAGGAATATTTGGGGTTTGCATTTTTTAAATGCAGTTTCTGAAGGCAAATGAATCATTTGATTAATTCTGGTAAAAAATGAGATTATATGAAAAATTTACTATTATATTCAGTGCAAGTTCATTTCCTTTATTGATTTTTTTTTACCACAATTTCCAACTCAAATTAATCTGAAAATTCTGAACCACAAGTATTTTTTTTTTTTTGGAATTGGTCAGTTTGTTCCCCAAACCTGCCATTAGTATTTTTTGTACAAAAAAAAAAAAAAAATCTTTTAATTAAAAAAAAAAAAAAAAAAGGTTAATGAATTCTGCTGTGAAGTAGCTGACTAAACTCCCTCTCTCCTGTCATCTAAAAACTTTCTTTGGTGCAATGAAAGGATTTTTTGGTTTTGTTTCTATTTTTCTGATTTTCTAAAAGGGTTATTTCAAGACAAATGTGCTATTTGCACAAATCACACCTGCCTAGCTATACCCTTCTGTCATCTTTTTTGTTTCTGGAAAGACTGTGAGGAAAATAGTGTAGAGTTCAATTATTCATATACCTTTCTTTTTTTCTTTTTTTTTTTAAAAGACTATCTTCACTGTTAAAAAAAGAAAAATATCATTAATCTCAAGAGGATCCCTAGCTGTTATTTGCTTTAAAGAAACTGCACCTCCAGCCTAGGAGATATATAAGCTGCAAAAAGCTGATTTTCAGTTTTAAATAGATGTTTTTGCTGAATATGATTCCTTTCAGAATCATAAAGTAGCAGTAAACTCCTTTAGGAACTCTTGCAAAAGTACACATCAGAAGTGGGTGTAAAAATTAGAGGCCAGGACTAGAAACTTGACAGAATTATAAAACAGTATATCAGAAATAAAAGAGCTAGAAATTTACAACCATCATAGTGACTGACTGGGAAATTGGCCTCTGACATTTCTCTTAATTTTTTTATTATTTTTTTTTTAAATTCTTGTGTTCAGATACTGAGTACTGGCACAGAGAAAGATGAATCAATAACAGCCAGAAGTGGCAGTAAATTTTGGGCAGCACGATCTGAAGAGAGATCTCCTAATAGAATGTATCAGTGCTGTAAACTGTGTCCACAACTCAAAGGTTCCAGCGCAGCAGGGCTGCCAGAGAAAGCGTCCCTAGGGCTCACACGACAGCCTGGCAAGGGGCAGGCTGTCTCATTTTGTTCTAGTATCACGGTGCCATCGGTGATTTGCCAACCTGTTATTTTCTGTAACGTTTTTTCCAGAGTAAAAAATTTGTGGCAGACTGTCTAACCTATGGTACTACACTGAGAAACAGAGGACAGGATGGAAAAATTTAAATTTGATGCAGGACATCTTCGGTTTCCATGATTTAATTAAAGGAGGATAGGAGACCACTTGGAGAAGACATCTGATGATTACTTTCGTTTTGGAATTAATTTTCCATGCCAGCTGTCTTGCTCCTTCTAAATCCATTTCACAGGCACTCCTTTTCTGTTCTCCTTTCTTGTTCAAAGCACTACATGCTGTCTTGCTCATGCACTGTACTGAAGTCTTAGTTACACTGACACTTGCATTCACCAACTATATTTGTACTCTCAAAAATGCATCAGATTTGACAGGTTTTGGATGCTATGAATTCATGGTGATTGACATTAATTATATTTCCTGCCTTTAGTTACTTATTAATCACGTAAGTTCCTTATTCTGTTTTTTCCTTCTATGGGGTTGTGTAGGACTTGGTACTGATTAGAAAAAAAACTCAGAATAAGGCAATGTGGGATGATGTGACTCCAGTCTCATTAACAGGCAGAAATACCAAAATTCTGGAACTAAATAAATGATCTTCCCAAATAGCCAGGGAAATTCCTCTATTCCCATCAGTCAAAGTAAATATATCAGTCAAAATTCATCTTCAGTTCTTTACTGGAACTTCCGGGAGTTCATTAATGTACCCCAGGATGAAGGTTGGCTTTAAGCTTTCAGATAAATTCTAGATGCAGTGCAGCAAGTTTCCCCACTAGAAAAAGGGATGTGGCTAGAGTTGTATGTAATTCTTTGCATAAAATCCATTGAAATTCAAACTCTATACTGCAGAAGTGAAACGTGAGACCCATTTTGGTACTGCTGCTGAAGTGATGTGTGATGTGCTGCTGTGTGATGCTTAAACCTTGTCAAAGAAAAGGTGAAGTGACTACAGTGTCCTAAGCAAGCCCTGTATGTTACAGTGGGGAACGTAAACCACTTCCTTTATCTGTAAAAAAAGTTAGGAAGTGGGGTTTGTATTTGAACTGAATGTGGCCATAAATGCAGCCATCCATGCTGCTTGCTTTGCTGTCTGCCACAAAAGGAGGACAATAGATGAGCCCTGACCATATGATATTTATGCTGCATTAACTTCCTGATAGATCCCACTATGTTTCAGGCCAGCAAGCTGAATACTGTGTGTCCTTGCTCTCCTTTTCTCTACCAAAAGAGTGGAAAAACTGTAGACCTCAAACCTGTGTGTAGTAGTGGAGCCAGACAGTACCATCCCACTGAGACAGAAGATTTTAATGTAGAGGGAACTCTCCCTAGTGCTCCTGCTGAGTGATGGAGTAGTCTTGGGGCTCTCTCCCACTTCAAATGCTTTGAGAAGGAATTTCTTCCTCTGAATTTGCAGAAGTATCTTGTGAGGAACTGGTACTTTATTAAATTTTCTGTAAAAGTGCCAGGAGAAAAGCATTTCTGAAAGGAGAAATGAAACTGCTGGAAAGGAAGAGAGAGATTAAAGTTGCCAAATTTCTGTGGGTTTTATTTTTGTTTGGGGTTTTGCTTGTTTGTTTGTTTGCTTGCTTGGGGTTTTTTTTGTGGGTTTTGGGGGGTGTGGTTTTTTGGTTTTGTTTTTTTTTGGCACTCTTCAACTCATTCTATAGCAAACAGCTGTAGTAAACAGCTTTTTTGGCAAATTGCCATAAGAATTATAGACAAATCTTTAAATTCCCACATGAAAAAAAAAGTACTCTACTAGATCTGATTTATTCTAGCATAATCACTGTTGGCTTCCTTACATCAGGTTAAGATAGATGGAGCACTGAAGAAAATTTTATAGTATAAATTACTCAGGTCTCACTGTATCTCAGATGGAGTACAAGCATGAATTCTTTGATTTTGAGACACACTCCAGCAGCTTCTGACACAAGTGGAAAGAATGGTATGGCCTTTGATGTCTACAAACTCAACTGAGTACTAGAAAGAAATGTAGTGGGAGAGAACCAATTCTTATAGCTAGATAATACATGCAAAACTAATTTCTAAATATTTCCGTGATCATAGTTATGTGACAACTGCTAACCCAAGTTGTACAGTTTACATGAAAAATAATTTTTCTTTTCATTTTGAAAATTCAGCCTGGGATTAGAGACCCAGGTGGATTTTTCCAGCTCATGCATCAGCTTGGAAAAGAATTACAAACATACAGCAGTTACAGCTTGGCTAACAAGTCTGCAAGTGATGCATAAGGCAGAATTTGAACCTAGCTCTCATTCTCAAAAGTTTAATTGGCTCCCTGGGGCAAACTGCCAAGAAAGGAAACTGATATGACTCTAGATTTGAGGTGGCCTAAAAGCATTTTCAGATCATAGGAAACGTAATCCTCAGCTCTCAGCTTCTTTATTGGTGCACCTTGAGAGCAGGATTTTACATCATTTGTGGGTGTACAAAAATATTTATTACTTAACAGTCATAAAAAATTTATGGGATTAACATGCTATCATCTTAAATATTCCCAGTTTACACAGTCCTTGTCATTACAGTCACTATCGACATGCCTTAGATGGACAGGTAACTTTAAGAAGACACTGGGGTAGAACTTTGAAGTAGACTGATCCCTTTTTTTCCCAAGCTGTTATTTTCAGTCAGCTTCCTTTTTTCTCTCTTCTTTTCTCTTCAGGTTCTTAAGCCTTTTCATGTCAGCATTCATCTCTCAAGACTTTGAGATACTGACTATTCCCAAATCATCCCTCTGATTCTAGGTTTTTTAATCTTACATGGTCTTGCTTTACAGACTCTTTCATTTACAGATTGACATTGTTTTTGACAGTAAAACTGAGCCAATGTTATGTAACTGACATAGGGTAGGATTCAGTGCTGAAAAAGGTTGCTGAATCTGCTTTGTTTTTCTTACTTTTATTCTTGCTTACCTTCCAGCTTCTGCTTCCATAAAGAAAAGACTCAATACACAGACTTCTTGAGTACAAGTTTGGTTCAAAACATTGGATTTATGGCGAAACTGGAGAGGACTTAATTAAATTGTTTACACAATGGAGTTAAATTGTTTCTGAAAGGGGGAATCACTTTCATTATGCCTGGCTGAGATATGATGCCAAACTACCACTGAAACAAAGAAGACTGACAGACAAGGAACTGATGCTGAAGGACAATGCTGTGTTTTAATTGGAGGAGCCACATGAAAACTCACTCCCCTCATGAGCACAATGCTGCCACAGGGCTGGCTGGCTGTCACCAGCTTCCCCTCCCAGCCAAGGGCTGGCTCACAGTCCTCCCTGATGGCCAGCAGACTTGAGGCTCTGTAACACTTGGAGTGGAAGGCGACTTCTACTTGGAAGGTCTGCCCAGAGCCAACTGGCATGACGAAAGAGCTAAGCATCAATGGTTTGTTACAGATGAATGACCCTTTTCAGGACCAAGCACCAAATGTCTGTTTTTTTTGCAAACACTGACACTTTCCCAAGCCTTTTTTGCTAGCTGGCATCTATGTTAGTGCCCAGAAGCTTTCCAGATTTGCTGACTGGCTGGAGAAAAGCTGCTGCTTCTTCAGTTGCTGCTCTCTTCAGTCAGTCCTTTATGGGAACAACTTGTATGTGTACTGCTCTACACATTTATGAAGGTCTGTGGTGAGTTGACACTGACTGGATGCAAAATGTCCACCAAAGACACTCTATAACTCCCCTCCACAGCTGCATAGGGAAAATACAAGAAAAGGCTTGTGTGTCAAGATAAGGACAAGAAGTGATCACTCACCAATTATAGACTCAACTTTGGGATTAGATTTTTTCACCTAGCAAATCAGAATTGGATAATGACAAATAAAAACTAAATCCTAAAACACCTTTGCCATACAACTTCCTACTTTTCAGTCTTAATTTCACTCCTGATTCTCTTCTTCCACAACCCCAGGGGAATGGAACACACAACAACAGTGGATCCACAACCCACAAGGGGATAGGAATGGGGGCTGCAGTCAGTCCATCACATGCAGCTCCTTCCTCCTAATGGAGACAACCAGGATTCCTCACACTCTTCTCCTGCTCCACTGTGGGGTCCCTCCCACAGGAGACAGCCCTCCATGAAATTTTTCAAGTGATTCCTTCCCATGGACTGCAATTCTTCACAAACTACTCAGCTTGGAACAGCCTGCTCCATTGTGGGTTCCCTGTGGGGTCATAAGTCCCACCATTGAACCTGCTCCAGCATGGGTTCCCCTCCTTACATGTTGCAACCTTTTTCAGGCATCCACCTGTTCCAGCAAGGGGTCCTCTACGGGCTGCTGGTGGATCTCTACTCCACCATGGACCTCCATGGGCTGCAAGAGCACAGATGCCTCACCATGGTCTTCACCAGGACCTGCAGGGGAATNACTGGAGAGGACTTAATTAAATTGTTTACACAATGGAGTTAAATTGTTTCTGAAAGGGGGAATCACTTTCATTATGCCTGGCTGAGATATGATGCCAAACTACCACTGAAACAAAGAAGACTGACAGACAAGGAACTGATGCTGAAGGACAATGCTGTGTTTTAATTGGAGGAGCCACATGAAAACTCACTCCCCTCATGAGCACAATGCTGCCACAGGGCTGGCTGGCTGTCACCAGCTTCCCCTCCCAGCCAAGGGCTGGCTCACAGTCCTCCCTGATGGCCAGCAGACTTGAGGCTCTGTAACACTTGGAGTGGAAGGCGACTTCTACTTGGAAGGTCTGCCCAGAGCCAACTGGCATGACGAAAGAGCTAAGCATCAATGGTTTGTTACAGATGAATGACCCTTTTCAGGACCAAGCACCAAATGTCTGTTTTTTTTGCAAACACTGACACTTTCCCAAGCCTTTTTTGCTAGCTGGCATCTATGTTAGTGCCCAGAAGCTTTCCAGATTTGCTGACTGGCTGGAGAAAAGCTGCTGCTTCTTCAGTTGCTGCTCTCTTCAGTCAGTCCTTTATGGGAACAACTTGTATGTGTACTGCTCTACACATTTATGAAGGTCTGTGGTGAGTTGACACTGACTGGATGCAAAATGTCCACCAAAGACACTCTATAACTCCCCTCCACAGCTGCATAGGGAAAATACAAGAAAAGGCTTGTGTGTCAAGATAAGGACAAGAAGTGATCACTCACCAATTATAGACTCAACTTTGGGATTAGATTTTTTCACCTAGCAAATCAGAATTGGATAATGACAAATAAAAACTAAATCCTAAAACACCTTTGCCATACAACTTCCTACTTTTCAGTCTTAATTTCACTCCTGATTCTCTTCTTCCACAACCCCAGGGGAATGGAACACACAACAACAGTGGATCCACAACCCACAAGGGGATAGGAATGGGGGCTGCAGTCAGTCCATCACATGCAGCTCCTTCCTCCTAATGGAGACAACCAGGATTCCTCACACTCTTCTCCTGCTCCACTGTGGGGTCCCTCCCACAGGAGACAGCCCTCCATGAAATTTTTCAAGTGATTCCTTCCCATGGACTGCAATTCTTCACAAACTACTCAGCTTGGAACAGCCTGCTCCATTGTGGGTTCCCTGTGGGGTCATAAGTCCCACCATTGAACCTGCTCCAGCATGGGTTCCCCTCCTTACATGTTGCAACCTTTTTCAGGCATCCACCTGTTCCAGCAAGGGGTCCTCTACGGGCTGCTGGTGGATCTCTACTCCACCATGGACCTCCATGGGCTGCAAGAGCACAGATGCCTCACCATGGTCTTCACCAGGACCTGCAGGGGAATTTCAGCTCCAGCATCTGGACCACCTCCTGCCCCTCCTGCTGCACTGACCTTGGTGTCTGCAGAGTTGTTCATCTCCGTCTTGGAGCCAGTTGGCATTGGCTGTATTGGACACAGGGGAAGCTTGTAGCAGATTGTGACAGAAGCGTCCCCTGTAGCCACCCCTGCTGCCAACACCTTGCCACACAAACCCAACACAAGGTCTAAGGGAAGACATAAAGAGTTAGCAGAATCCTTTTAATCCTTTTTAAGTCAAGTAGTGTTTCTTTGGAGCTTTGTATTCTGAAGATCCATCCAAGAGCCCAGCAAATTAAAATCTCTTGCTGTTTTCTGCAGAGGAGACGTAGTATAGTAGGGTAATCTTGGATCACTGTTACTCAAAGATTATTTGTATTGCAGCCACTTTTTAGGGTTCTTTGTCTTGATCTGACAGGAATAAACAGATATGGGTTCTTGTTGTTTACTCAGTCAAGTTAATGCATTCAGAAATCACACTGAGTACCTTTGAAGCTGTAAACTGCCAACAGTGGGAACTTTACATGCAAAGATTGGGGGGTTGACAAAAGTTAGCCCAGTTAAGATCAAACTTGCACTTCCATTTGACACGTGTTATTATGTTTCCAACTGTACCTGTACACCCATCAAAGTAGATAAAGTTAGATGAGAAGAATTGTACCACACACCTATTTTTGAGTAAAATGTCTTGCAATGCCTGAAATGTGTTATCTTCCTAGTCTGCACTAGAAAAATCCAATAATAATAACAATTGGTCCAATTCCGAAGAATAATTGGTAGCATCATGAGTAGGATAGATAATCAATATATTCAAATTTCCTCTTTGTGCTGATTCTGATCACACCAGGTTTGTGCTGGCATTAAATCTTTATTCAGGACACAGGGTTGTGACTAAGTATGGATGCATACCTGTAAAAGGTCTAAAAGACCTCTTCTGAACAGAGTTCCATTGATTTCAACAGGTTAATGCATCTCTGGAATTTTACTCTATGACTACTGAAATTAGCTTATTAACTTATTAATTTGGCATAATACCCCTTCTGCTGTATTTCTTACACTTACTCATAATTTTCTTGCTATAACCTCAAAAATCCTCCAAACCTCCAACACAAAATCAAATTCTCTGCTTGCTACATTTTAAACTTAAAGTCAATTAATCTTCTTGCCTGTCTGGATAGTATAGTCCTATATGAACAATAAAGCAAGAAAAAATATGGTAAATACAAAACCTACAGACAGTATGTCAACCTGTGACATGGGTAGTGGCTTAAAAGGTAGGCTGATTTTTTTTTAAGTGGCTTGTCTTTTTATTTGATAAGAAACACAGTAGACTAGATTTTCAGCCACTCTACTGGAGTGAAACTGTACCCACTTATAGGACCAGAAAATCTTGCTCAGCACCTTTAATGCTCCCACAGCAGCATATAATTTTACAGTTTTTCCTATAACAGTGTTCACTGTTACATGGTATGTCTGAATCCAATGGTTGTTATTATTGGAATGAAAACCATTTCCTAAAAAAAAAAAAAAATCACATTCACAATTTTCCCAGAAAGGGCCCATGGTGCTATTTGAGGGGGGCGGGGGGGGGGGGGCGGGGCTTGGTTAAGTAAATAAAAATGGGCACATGAAGAATAAGGGAAGTTCTCAAACTGTACTCTTCATTGTACAGTTGAGACATGTATAAACTCTGTCTTCATGTAATTATTGGCCTATATAAAGGTCAAACTTAGAGGTTCAATTTTGTTTTAAAATATGGTCTTTTATCTTCTTCCTTTTCTTTTGTGGAGAAAGTAGGTCCTGATTAGCATCCTACAGACCATAGGAAACTGTGTGCCTACTGTGCATGCCTCAGGGTTTGCTGGATTTTATGTCTGTCTTGCAAAATGCTGATGTATTGAGAAATATCAAAGCCCATTTCCTTTTCTGCTAGCATGTCATAATGGTGCAGCTAACCTCAAAATTAAAAATCAGTCTCTAGAAGAGATCAGACCAATGAAACACTTTGAACATAGCAGGGGGTAAGTAAAGATCATAGATCAGCACAGAATGACACTTGGCAGGAAAATCCACTGTAAATTTTTATTTCAATTTGAAAAAATATCAGGAAAAAAGTTATGGAAGTGCAATTTCATTGATTTTAAATTAAAAATAAATGAATGAAGAAACATTTAATTTCCAGCATGATGTTGTTGAAAATTACAAGATATCATGGAGTAATTTAGAACACTAGCACAATTCTTCTTCCATCATCTACGGTGTGCTGGTGCCCTGAGTCCATCCCTACGAGGTACACAGTACAGAAGTGGGGAGAAGGAGTAGATGTTTACATGTATCAATTGCTCTCCATGATATGGATATAGCAAAATAAAACTCAAGGTTTTCATTCCTTGAAGAAGTGCAGACCTAGAAGTCATGTCTACCTTTTTTGAAGGAAAGAGGGCTGGGGAGTGCTCAGGCTCTGGAGTGATTTACTTGTCCACCTTCACTATATGCAGAGTCTAGATGATTAATTCCAGCTCCCAGAATAACTTTGTTAATTCAGTGAAGGGAATGTATTTTCCCCTTTGAGGCATCTCAACAGCCCAACACCCCAAAGGTAAGCATAGTTTGCCTCCCAATATCTATTTCATTTCAATCTATGGGTTCCACAGAAAGAGAAGGAGCAGAAGAAATACCAAGAGAGCTAAAGATCTTTCTTTAGGAAGGCAATTTCTTAAAAAAAGTAGGAAAGGAAATTTCCTCCAGGATATGCAGCTTGTAGGTGATGAGACACATAGGAAGGTGTACCCTCAGAGCAGCTGAATGATAAACATTCCCTTTCTTCCATACTATGTGGCGTCTGTTTGGGAGGTAATTACAATTGTGGCAGGATCACATAACAATCAAGTTCATGAACTTGGCTGAGTTCTTGGGGATTGGTGGCAGTTAATCTATGATGAAAACAGTATCTACTTTCATATTGACCAAAAAACACACAAAAATGTGCTCTCATAAACTAGTTGGTGGAAAATCTACCATCCAGCTATGTGAGCTGGGGTGATACCATACCTGGGATTTTTGGCTACTAGGTTTTTGTAAATGGAGATCTATTGAATTCAATTCTTGCTTCCCACTTTCACAAAGAGACAAGATTTATTTCAGGATGGCACGTGTAATAAGATTTTTGTTCTTGTGCATGTTATATTTTTATCTGCTCTTCCTTTACTGGGTGTAAGTGTCAACAATTTATCACTGGCAGAGAGAAAAAAAAATCTTATTCTGTATGGCAAAACAGCACAATTTAGAAAGTAGATTTCTATTCACTTTTTCCCCAATTTTTTTTCCTTATTTTTGCATATAAAAATGTCTCCTCATAAAAATGCTTTTGAGCTAACCTCAAAAACAAAAAGCTGTGTCTATCCAGAAACCACAGTGCATATACCATGCAGGAAACATTGGTAATAAGGATCTCTTTGCAAAGAATTTGTGTTTTAGGTGAATTTATGACTTTCGATATCTCATACTTCTGTACTCAGGAAGAGTTCTGTAACAGAAATATCTTTAGAAATTGTTGGTCACCTGCATTACCAGTCATTTGAGAGACAAAATAGCTGTCATTTCTACAATGTTTGTTCCGTAACAAAAACTTAAAATAACTCCACAATATATATAGTAAAGACCAATGCATGCCAAAAGGCAGATTTCTCCACTGCAAATATAATTTCTGCTTTCAAAGTTTATCTGAGCCTTTTGCAAACCAAAGTCATCTGTGACAACAAGCCAAGAGCACTGTTAATCATCTGATTGTACATGCAAATAAGGCAGGTAGGCACATGATGATTCAGGTTGGAACCTTGAGGATTCAGCTGTGGCAGGCAAAAACCGTAGCTGGAATAAAGTGATCTAATGTATCAAACTTATGAAAATGTATTAGTTAATAATTTCCTGTCTATAAATAGATCTTCTCCAGGAGCGAAATGATTTGTATTCTGAGATACGAGAATCCATTTTTACATGCTAATCTTTTATTGAATTATGCAGTCAGGGCAAGAACAAAAGCTCAGTTGCAACTAGGCAACTTGGGTGTGGATCTTTTCCTTTGAACACCTCTGTAGAACGAAGATAGATTCCAGCTGCAGGCCACACTTCCTGTGTCTCCAGAGCCTTGTCTGAAAGGGATAAGCTCCAGCTGTTGCATAAGGTTTCAGGTCACCATTGTATTTGACTCATATGTTAAGGCAATGAGCCTTGTCCCAGAGAGATCTCAGTCTACTAGAAGGAAAAAGAATGGAAGTAAAAACTATAATTTCCTATGAAACCTCACCCAGCAGAAATTTTTATTTTTTTTTTGTAAGTAAAAAGTAGTTTTTCTGATGTCTAAGTAATTTAGGAATGCAAGCCCAGCTGGAGAGTCACTTCATAAAGATATTTCTCATCTCTTTAAGATAATAAACAAACTTGTCAATGAAAGTTAATGCTAGTAGAGCCAGAACATTTAGTGATAGATATTTCTAGATGGTGAACATAGAAGAAAATTCTGCAGGTGAGCTGCCTTGATATTTGCAATGTCCAAATGTTTCCTTAATTTTCATCTTTGTAGAAACAAAGGCTAAGGGGAGAAGAGAGAATTTTTAAAAAAGTGTCAAACACTGAAGTAATTCTGAGGGAGTTATTCTGACTATCATTAGCTCAGAAAAGTCACCCTGACAACCCAGTTATATTTAGTTTTACCTTGATAATCTGGGTTTGATTTTCATCTGGGGGACTCTTTTATCATTCTGTCATTTTTAAAACCCTGTGACTTCTAATTAATGAGGTGACTTCTGAAGGCATCAGAAGTACTTCAAATGTCTCTGAAACTGCAGGGCTTTCATAATTGTTTGGCCAGGGCAAGAAGGATTATTTCACTGCCCTCTTGAGAACTGATTCAGTTTCATGACATGTTCAAGGGTTTACTTTCATATGTCATCTCTAGACCTACCTGTGTATAATGCATGCAAGAAAGGAGGCACCTTCTGTTTCTCCTTCCTCTCAGTGAGCTTGGTAAGTGGCATAAGCCTGAGCTGTGTTTAGCTAATACACTGTTCTGGTTTGATTTGCTGTTTTCTTCCCTTCTTCCACAAAGCCAGTTATGTCCTAACAGGCAATCCCAGCTTCAGAAAGTAGGTCAATATCATGAAATCCTCATAGACTGTTTTAATGTTGGCATTTGAGTCAGACTGATTTCATTTATGTACCTTACGGATGGCAGAGCATTTTGATATATGCTGTCGCTTTCGAGTAGTGTGATGAAGAATATAAATAGCTGTTCAGAGAATATACAATAATCACTGTATCACTACTGAATTGTTTACTTCAATCAAATAATAGTGTCAGGATATAAGCCAAATTAACAGTGTTCAACAGTGCATAGTATTCACATAATATATTAAACACGTAAGCTTAAAATTTGTTCTTGTCTGAGGAATACTCCAAATGGACATGCTATCCATGTACATGCTATAAAAACCACTGTACATGATTTATGAAAGCAAAAAACGATTCTAACTACCACAAGCATTTTCTGAGTCTTTCTTCACATTTCATAAATGGCAAACAGAAGGGCTCATAGATGAAGACTCAACCAAGCATCTTGATGAAGTTAATGGGGAAAAAGTATCCATAAACTCAAAGCTAATCTCTAAAAACCATCCTAACCAACAGAATTTTAAGCACAGAAAACCTCTGTCTGTGTTCCACCAGGGTTTGGAGCTATATTTGGTCCTCAGGAACTGTCCATTAACTGCTTCTTCTATTTGTGACCAAAGCAGTGTTGAAGTAATGAAACACCAAAAAGAAAGATCTCTGTCTGTATTATTCTAGTCTTGCCACAACAAGTGTTAGGATGTTACATCTTGCCAAGAGGGGATAAAAAAGATGTTAAATTCTTCTCCTGAATACCTAGGCAGGGAGAGACCTTCAAAAGACAATCTTTTACTGATAAGAGGAATTAGAAAGTTGAGATGACAGAAGAGTAGTCTTAGTGTCAGAAAGGATACAGATGCTGATAGTCTAAGGATGAAGAACTGATTAGTTTATAGATATGAGTATGATTGATGTGATTACAATACATGTAATCTTAATGTACTTGATTGGAAGACTAAAATAAGTTTTATGGTAAATGTTAGGTTCCTCTCTGCTACTGCTTAGCTTCTATTTCTGATTCTTAAACAAAAGACAAGAATCTTCTCTGAATTTTTATGTTACAGTTTAGTTTTGATACATTTAATCTAAAATAAATTATCATTCCATCCCTCTCTAAAATACACACACATTTAAAATTTCTGGAAATCATAAGCTTAGGTTGAAAAAATTACATCAATGTCCAACTTTAATCATGTTTGCTCAATGATGTGTCCTGTTTTCCACAATCAGGATAGTTTGTTTTTTGAATTTGCTTACAAATGCTTGTGAACACTGTTAAAGATTAACCTCTGTCTAAGTGGCTGTTTTTGAAAACGGCTTGACCAGGTGACTACTATGTTTACACATATACTTTTTATTTATACTTTAATCCCATATGTGTAACAAGTGGAAACTAAGTCGTTTCCACGTGTCCAGAAATCCCAAGTTCTGTGTTCTCCTAAGGGCAGCAGCCCAAGCCAGAGGAAGGATTCATTGGAGTTGTCTGTGAATAAACAAAGAACACAAAACAGCTCCTATTTCAAAGACAAAGAAAGTATTCATGGATACATTTCAGCACACCAAGAGTCTAACCTTTTCATCTTGGTATTATTGTGGGTGTTACAGAGTAGAACTGTCTCCTTAACGAACACTCCCTTACTAACAAATGTGACTGTCTCATTCTCCTTGCCTTTGACTCTGCCTTTTCCATGCTATATAGAGCAGTCCAACGCTCCCACTGCTCTGTGTGAAAGTCATGCTTTCACTCCAAAAAAGGCTCCAACATCAGCTAAACATTTACTAAATCACATACAAGCTTTTTAACTGGACTGGTAGCCTTTGGCATTTCTCTAGGTCTGCTATTAGCCTGCTGAGGTACATATCCAGTTGGGATATGGCTCTACTTGCAAAGTGCAGTCTACAGACTAATTCAAGGATTGGGCACAACTTAGCTCAGGTCTGATCATCCATACTGCATTGTCATATTTTTTTGCTCTCAGCACATCTCTGGATGTTCCACTAGAATTTCTTTTGTCATGTTCCATAGCTCTTACCCACAATAAATTCTGTCAAAACTGTGTCTTTTCTGAGCACCATGAGAAACAGATTAATCTATTTCAGGTGATTTTAGTGTGAATGATCTTCAAACAAGAGAAACAGTGGTACCTACCTTTTCTATTTCAGACAGGTGGAAAATGTCACTATATCTATGTGAGAAGGTTTTGTGATTGACTGGAAAGCTTTAGCTGGGATGGCAATGCCTTCATTCTCAGACACTGATCCTTTTGTCAGTTCTCACTACTAGGTAATCCTATAAACAGCACTATTTAGGATTTGTAAGCTTCCATGTACATCATCCATCATCACTTCATGCTGTGGTCTGAACCTGTCTCCAGCAAGACCCTTCCTTGCCATGATAATAATACATTATTTCTTTTGATGATGTCTGACAGAAGAGAATCTTGCACTACTGCAGTTGGGCCTACAGGTTGCCAGTTGTATCTACCAGAGAATGGGAACTAGGTGGATGGAGGTGGGCAGGGGCAAACAGCTGCCATCAGCAGTGCAGCAGGTGCAGTAACCCAGCTTGAACCAGGTTTCTTGCTTAATGGTGAAATCTGCAGCTACAACCGCTCCCTGCCTCTTCCTTCTGCTTTCTTGGCTGGAGGAGGACTCAGTGTTCCCTCATGAGCACTTTCAGCCACACCCAAATGCTAATTGTTCAGTAAATTGTTTTAGCAAAGCTTTAATTATCATCTTATTATGATTTTAATTATTATGAGACTGGCAGAGGCTGAGGTCAGACTACCAGTGATGTATTATTTTCTATAATCATGGAATCTGCTTTCTGTTCATCCAGGAAGAAATCTGTTTACAAGCATATTTATAAGGTTTTATTCCTGTTCTAGGCAAGATTTATGTGAAGAATTATAAGGCGCTTCTAACATTTACTATGCAGCCAACTTGGATTAAACCTTGCATGAAAGATTTTATCTCTTGGTTTCCAAATTTGCAGAAGGTCTTATCCAAACTTGTTTTAAGTATATAAATGCTCAGGCAAATCACTGCCTGTAACAAAAAGATAGAATGGCTTAGAAAATATGACCTTACAATGGAAAAAACCTATACATGGAACACATTGGTGCAAAGAGAATCAATTATTCACTTGCATCTATAATGAACACGACAAGAAGTAATAAGGCTAAATTGTATCAAAGGAGATTTGAGATAGACAATAGGGAAAACTCTCTAATGGTGGTGATAATTAACCACTGAAATAGCTTACCTTGAGAGAACATGGGCTCCCCACGGTTACAGCTTTTTAAGACTGAAAAACCATCTATGAAAAACTGATTAGGTTTTCCTGTTCCTAGTTTGCTGCAGGGTAATGGACCAGATGCCTTCCTGCAATCCTGCCTGTAACTTTACCAGCATTAATTTGTGAAGTCAGAATGAGACTATAGATTTAATTAATTATTGTGATTTTATATTCAATTATATGTAGAATTGGTGATTTAGATGCATTTACCTAGTGCAAACATTTTGACAGAATGGTGTTAAGGCAAAGCAGATATTGCAATTCTGAAATACTTACTCAACTCAGAACTGCTGGCTTTTCTTGATTGTTCTCTAGAAATAATTGCAGTGTTTGTTTTATGGATATTTAGAGATGTGTTTTTTTAGGTATTTTGCTGTGCATTGCAGACTTATATGCTTTTTTCCTCTGTAGACTATGAGGCATATTTTGTGGACTGCTTAGGGTAGACTGCTAGAAAACAAATGTGCCTACAGCTCTTTCACAGAGACAGAACTTTTACACTTTTGAGGCATGGCATTAATAAATCTAAAATAAAGACACCAGAGATGTATCTAAGTGTTCAGGCAAAAGTTTTGAATGTGGTTTAGTCAGTTACCTCAAGGAATGTTTAGCTCAATCATAGCTTCCACACAAAATTCTTAGCAGATTATTTCAACTGCTTTTGTATTCTGGGAATGGGCTAAATCAGATTGATTCCTGAATAAAGACAACGTTTTCTATTTATAGCTCTGTGGGGAAAACGTTGCACCTGCTCAGACTCACACATAAAACTTTCACACAAAAACATAAAGCATTTCACAGGAAAAAGAATTTGTTACCTTAAAATGCTACCTGCTTCAGATGACAATGGATTTTTCTGCCTTATGATTTTGTAAAAGCTACTTTTGGAATCAGCAGGTGTGCACACATGTGTATGTGTCTAAATAATTTATTTGCAGAGCACTGCTGTGTTTCAGCAAGGGATTGTGTGAAGACTAAAATACCAGCTGGAACACAAGAGAAAATCCTCAGAGGCATGTAAAACATCAAAGGAAAAGCAAAGACAAGTGGGCAGGCAAAGAAGAGAATGGTTGGCAGAAGGTAATAGAAGGAAGAGGAGTAGATGGACGTGAAGGTAAAAAGATAACTGAAAAACAGCTTTAAAAAACTACTCAGAGAAGACCAGATGCTTAACTTTGTTGCCAAAAGTCAGTAAAAATAATCAAGTAAGACTCATGTGATTCAAAATTACAAAAATACATTGCTAAGTGGCTTCAGAAGCCAACGCTAGAGAATGCAGTTCCTTCTGGATATTTTTAGAGTGTTTCTAGAAACCCTCTCATCTCATGTGAGAAACTCAGAGGAGTGCTGAACCAATTACAGAAAAGTGAGGTAGGAGCTGGAGCTGCCAGTGTGAGAGGTTGTAGCGATCAGGAGTGGTTGCAACACTGGTAACTCTTCTTCATAGGACAATAGTAAGAAAATCATGACTCCTGGAAACTGCTGAGGACATAAGCAGGCCTGGAGCAGGAGCTGCTATTACTAATAGGAAAATGTCTACGAGTTGTACAAAAATAGCTAATTAAAACAAAACAAAACCAAAACAAAACTCTTCTACCCTAGGCATACTAGCAGACACATTTAACTCCATCATGGCCACAACTCAGGCTATTTGCATGGGCATAAAGGGGGCTGCTTACAGCAATGAGAATGGCTCTCTTATGGTGGGTGATCTGAACTCCAGGGAATCCCTGGTCACAGCACAAGTTTTTTCCCTAACAAACCTTGAGGAAACTGGTTTATTTTTAGGCAGCTAAAGGGTTTAACATTGATATGTAAGAGCTGTTAGTTGATTCTGGATATACTGATTCTATCTAGAGGCTGCATAAAATGTTAATGAGTGTATCTCTTATTTTCTCAGTATAATAGGAAGCAGGAATTTAGGCAGCTAATTTATTATCACTTACACCAGCATACAAATGAATCCGTCCTGTAAAACTGAAGTAAGAAATCCTTAGAATAAAAATGTAAATTTAAAAAACCCAAATCAACCACGCAAACAAACAAAATCCACAACAAAACCCTCCTGATACCTCTGTGATTCTCCTCTAGTGAGTCTCCTACTTGAAAAGTAGTATGTTTCCTGTAAGGAACATTGATGTGCTTCTTTCTGGCTTTCTGACTGGGATAGGTGTGAGACAGAGAAGGCAGACACGACTGTCATGAAGGGTAGCTGATGCTAGACTTTCCAGACTGTGGCTGTCAGGTCATGCCTTCGCATGATGTGCAGGGGCTTCCCACTGCTCTCTTGGCAGCTGCAAGCAGAGACACAACCCTCCATCAGTGGGACACTCCCGTATATAGATGTCCAAGTGGCTTGCCAGAACTAAGTAGAAAATGAAACTGATAATTGAAAAATGGAGAAAAACCTGCTTTAGGAATTAAGAAGACCTGAAGAGACTTGGGAAAGGAGAGAATATGAGGTAAAGAAAGTGGGAAAGAAGATTTAATCTACTTAATTATCTTTCAACCCAAAGGCACCAAGCAGAACTGATGCAAAGTGTTCACGGTAGCACAGAGTGTAGTAGAACAGAAAGTAAAAGGATGTTCCAAGATGTAATACAGATCAAGTGTTAACAATGCTGAGGAGGAATATGCTATGAAGAACAGGCTGTGATGTCTGCCAGAACCTCAGTATACCTACTGAGAAATTTAACCTGCAAGTGGTGTCAAAGACAGTGACTGCTGAAGATTGAAGAATTTTGTCAGGAATTTGAGGCAAATAAGACATCTGAAGTGATGCAAATATGGGGTCTCTTCTAATTATATTACTAATCTCTATTACAATGGAAATCTGCTATTAAAAATACAATTAAGCAAGTGAGCATCAAACCAAGCAAAGCACGAGTGCTCCCCTTTTATTCTTCTGCACTGTTTTCCACTGCTCCTCTGGCCCACCACAGCCTACGTTTGGTGGACTCCCAGGTTACACTGGTCTCTCAAATCCTGTCTCCAACCTATACTAACAGGAGAGAGAATGAAGGAGATACTCACAGCAGTGGTTTTCCATAGAAGCTGTAAAAACATCTTGAACTAAAGCATTATTCTGTCACATCTGTCTTACAGATGCCTGGTCTTTATCTATCCAAGCTGTAGGAGTTGACTCTGGGGAAGCTCTGTGTGAATGCTCAAGGTCAGCCAGGCCTTGTACAAACTATGGCACAGATTTCTCTCAATTCATAACTCAGCTGAAGGATTACGGATGTTCTTTCTTTGCTTAACAGTACGTTAGGTCATAGGCTAAACAAGGAATGAAATGTGTCCATCAGGTACTTCTATTCCCTCCCTTCCTGCCATTAGTTGTCCCCACTAGGATTCTTTTCCTCCCTTAGTCCTTGTATAGCCCAAAGTAGCTCTAGGTCATAGGAGAGGGCAGCAGGAAATCCTGAAATCAGTTGCATACATGCAAAATCCTATGCCTGCATTGAACACAAAACTTTATACAGAGAGATATAATAGGAAGTCTGCAAACTCTGTGTCGACCCATTTTCAACACATTTGGTTTTTTGCAAGGCAAAAAAACTGATAAGCATGAGAGAGTAATTCTATCTTGCCATCCTCAGCTTCTCCCACTAAGAATGTGTGTAATTAATATTTCATTTGTTAATTATCAAAAGCATTTACAAAGTTTTCTATCTTAAGAACATCAGAAAGACACAGTATGAAGCTATGTGACTTCTGTGTCCTGATGTAGTGTTAATTTATTTTGTCAGTTTAAAACTCTTCTACATGACAAATTAACCAATACTGAAAAAGATATTTGATAAATCATATAATGAAAAATTCAGTGAGCCTTCTCCATAATTTCTACTTTTTATTTACCTTTATTCCTAATTGGGTAGTTCAATGTTGAATAATTGAGAGATATTTTTAGAAAACAAATGGTGATGGAGTCAGTTGTCTGTTTGATACCTCCCCGTTATTTTAGGAAGCATGTGAATAGTAATGTTGCTACACCCAGGAGGACCTAGGAGAAATATTTGCCTTTGCTAATTTTTTTACACCTTTTTCAGCCAACATTAAGCCTGAAATGTGGCATTTTTAGTGTTCTGCTTCTGGCCAATCCCAAAGGAATGACTTAGACTAAAATGAAGGTCTTGTAGCAGCTTTCTCTCTGGCTTGGTTGCTCAGCCCATCTCTGGTGCATGGACATCCTCAAGCCAACTTACAGCAAAATTCTTTATGAGTTTCCATGACAGAACAAGTAGTTTCAGTGCCCCAGTGCATTGGCAGGGAGAAACTCTTCCTGCTATGCTAGTCAGCTTGTCAAACCTGGCTCTCTGTGTCTCCACGTGCCACCACATGGTTCACTGTTTGCAGTAAGAAACCTACATTTATGGTGGAATGGAAATAATTTTTTGTAGCAGGATCAGAACATGTTTTTGAGTGTACCTTAAGTGGTTATAACAGTCCACCCACTTCAGTGAGATTTAATGAAACCTGTAATATTACTTTATATATTGCCTTGAGGGTTTGAGTTCTATTCTACAATTTGTATAATTGTTTTACAAAATAGAATTGAATTAAACATAATAGGAAACATAACTAAAGGTATCCCAGCAGTAGGCCAAGCATGTTGCACTTTAAAACACCAAGGAATTCTACATGGATCATGTGCATATGGTAAGAAGGATAAAAATGAACATTTATAGTAAAGGGTTATAATTATCTTTTCTCCTAAACTGTTGTTTGTTGCAGATCTGGGATAATGTTACAATCTCCTGCTTAGATGATACAAATTCCTTGTTGGCATATGGAGTCAAATTCATTGATTTCTATAGGATGATCAAAATTGCTTTATCACTTTATAAAAAAAAGTATTTTGTAAAATTGTTGTAGTGTTAGCTAAAGACAGATGAGCTATTTCAGATCATTTAGACCTTTTGTATACATAAATATGATAGAAAAAAAATTCAAACTTGGCAAGAATTTTCTCTAGTTGTGGGCCATTTTCAGTTTTATAATGAAAACAGAAAGACTCTGAGAGCAGACACATCTGCTTAGTAGAAACCCATCTTTTCCAACAAAAATACTTCATCTGAAAATCTCATCCATCTTTAGAAGAGCTGACCTCAAAGATTTACTTATTTGTACTGCCTATTTGTATAGGAAGAAGTATATTACATTTTTAGCCATGTAATTTTGATGTCTGTCTGGCAAAGTACAGGAATTAATCACAGAATATTCTGACCTGGAAATGACACACAAGGATCATCAAGTCCAACTCATAAGTGAATAGTCTATAGGGTGATCAAACCCACAACTCTGGTGCTATTAGTACCATGTTCCAACCAGCTGAACTCATCTCAGGGCTACTGTTAAGAGCACGCTGTTTTTCCTCAGGAACGAGAGTCAATATCCTCACCAGTATTGTGTATTTATTAAAAGACAGAACCACAAATTAACTTTATGCATTATCTAAGCTTTTACTGTTGCAGAAGATCCCTTCTTTTCCCCTTTGTGCTTTGTTTAGTTTGTTTGTTTTGTTGGTTTTTTTTTGTTTTGTTTTGGTTTTGTTTTGTTTTGTTTTGGAGTTGTTTGTTTTTTTGGGTTTGTATGTTTATTTGGGGATCTTTTCTTTGAGAAACACAAGTCACTAGCTATTTCAGTTTCTATTCTTCATTTCTGGAGTTGTTCTGCAGAAGACAACTCAGTTTTTTAACATCCCCAGTAGTGGCATTTATTTCATGGAAGATAATTGTGTTGCTGGCACCTGTAAATCAGCACAGAATACAGGGATGCATTACCAGATCAAGTACCCAGCAAGAAGCCTCCAGCTACACTAAATCAGTCTTTTCAAATTCTCCATAGGTGCAAGAGAATCATAGGAAGTAAAATAACCCCAGCACTACTCTTTGAATCTCACTCTTCCTCCACTCCCCCTGGAAGTGAGGTCTGCTTGTTGGTCCTGTTTCCAACCCAAACAGACGACTGGTTTTGTAAAATATCTCTCAGGCAGTCTTTACACATGAGAATAAGAGGAACAAAGCAACTGAGGACACTCAACGAGAAATACATGCTAGCACTGTCAATGCCCTTCCAGAAGCTGTTGTCCTGAGGCGAGGGTCTTAGCAAAACACATTGTCAAATGAAGAAAATACACCCCTACCCACTAAGCATCTTCAGGGAGGTAGCCCAAAAGCAGCATTGATCTTTTCTTCCTTCTCCTACTTGGCTGCATTGCCCTCACAGAAGAGGTCCAGTTGCTCTCTTGAGCCTTTGAAGATCCACCCCTGTGTGATGAAGCTGGATTCATGGGTGACAATGCTGAATCAATATGCTAGGTCAGAGCTGAAAAGAATAGGGCTACAGATCCTGAGATGAAAGTGGTGCCTAATCAGATTTTGGCAGGAGATGCTGTAGCCAAACTGGTCCCTTGCTCTCCTCACTAGCAGGCACAGCAGACATCTAGTGGGGTGTTGTCCTTTACCTGCCTCTTGCTTAAACAGAGCTAAGACAGAAATTGCTGCCACCCAGAAACCAGCCTGCAGAGTATTGCAATTACAGTTTTTCCCTTTCTTTGTCTGCTTTATCTGTATGCTTATCTGTGTATAGCTCAGGAAAGCTGGCTGAAATCAAAAGTTCAGTATTACTTCCTCCAGACACAGTGAACCAGCTACTCAAATTAAAGGATAGACCTGCTGTGAAATAGAAAGTGCTCCCCAACTTGCAGCGATTTCTCATAAAGATACTGTACCAATCAATTCGATGCCTGCAGCTTCTTACTAAAAGCAAATGATATTTCACAGCAGATAACCAAGCACACAAGGATGTATAAATTAAGCAAAATGCTCTTTATTCCCCTTTTGCCTTTAAGTGACCACATTGTGAGCATGGAAACACAAAGGGATTTTTTTATTATTTTAAAAGGTAGCCAGTGAAAATTCCTAGTTTTGGGCTTTAGTATGCCTCAGTTCTTTCAAAAATAAACCAGGGTTAAATTTCTATTTAAAATTCAATTTTCTTTCTGAATTGAAAACTATATTTGTACCAGTATCGGCTTGGTAATTAGTAAAAAATGTGCCCAGTATATGAAATCGTAAGCCTACTGACATAACCAGAAAAATTGTTTTAATTTTGGAGGTAAGTCTGGATTTTTTATTATTTGTTCTTCAAAAACTCTATGTGCCCCTTGACGTATATCAACCCAGGTTGTCAGTTTAGCTCATAATTACTAATTCTGAGTTCTTTCAAGGAAACCTATCCTAACAACATCTTTTCCATGAGAGAGCAATTATATGCAGATTGACCTTCTCCAGAAACTCATTTACAAAATTCATTGCCTTTCCACTAGAAATCCCAGACACATCTATACCCTTGCCTTCTCTAAAATATTAGTATAGCTGGTAAATTAGTTGAAAAACTCAGATGTATGACATGAGTTGTCTCTATCATCAGAGAAGGAAAAATCCAATATTACAGGTACTAGCCATGCTGTGCACTGTGCTGCTAAAAGGCAACTGGATGCAGCATTAGAGTGAGCTGCCTCTCTTGATGTTCCAAGAACATAAGGCAGGAGGTTGTTCAGTGTTTCTGCAAGCCTTTTATAAAATACATATGAAATTTTCTCCTAAAATATCACTCCCAACAGAGTAAGCAAACATATCCTTTGCATATTTCTATTTATAAATCTTACATATTTATTCTTTTAATTATACTTATCGGAATATTTTGCATTCTGAATTCTTACAACATCTTTTGCTGGGACAGAAGGATCATGATATCCTTGATGTACTCTTTGCTGCAATAACAATTTGCTGTTTACTTTTCCTGAACTTTCTCCAAGATTTTAATGAATCATACTACATTTGCATTCACCAAACTACATTTACTCTAGTTTTTCCTGATTTTTCAGATTATTTATTTTTCTGTGTTGAAGGTTAAGGTTTTCCTGTTTCTGCTTGATGTTTTTCTGTGGAACTGTCCATCTCCTACTTCCAAAGAACATGAACCCTATGCTCATGCTGTATAAATTAGCTAATCACCATCAAATTTGAAGACCATTTACACTATCCTATGACCCCTAGAACCAAACCAAACAAACACAACAGCAAAACCCAACCTTAAATGTTATAGTTCATATTTATAAACATATATAACTTGATTTTCAGCTCTTGCCAAAATATTTCCAGCACAATGATGAGCAATTACTTATCTTTTATTTCACCAACCTACGCCACCCATTATTTTAGCCATTTTTATCTACTGTATATCTTAAAGTCACATCTCTGACCTTCACAAAACAGAAAGCAGGTGAAACAGGAGAAACATGCTTCTCTGACATGTGGGAGACCTGTAGAACTGCATCTCTGTTGATGATCTCTTTCCCCATATTCTGTACTGCACAGCTACAGCACTCACGAAATCCCTGACACACACAGATGAAAGATAAAAAGGGTGTGTGTCACCACATGGTAATGCCTACTCTGCTGCTTATAATAAAAGATACTATGAATCCCCAGGCTGATACAGCATAGCGATTTTTATTTTAAGCTCTGTGATGGATTGGGGCTTCCATCATTTTTTAGATTAAAACATATGGAAATATCTAAATCTTCAAAACCTAGAGACAAAAATAAAACTGTAAAATAAAAGTTCCAAAACAAAGAAAGACACTCAGATTGTCTACCTCGTAGAAGTAACTGAACAACCTGAAGTGAATTGAAGGAATGAATGATAAAAACTAGTCTGTTTTAATGATCCAGTGATACTCAGTGGATGGCAAGAGAATAGCTGTGAACATCTGAAGTAGAGATGACTAAAATTACAGTGCTGAGAAATGACTGTAATACACAACAATCCAGCTCCTGTCATCCAAACTTGGCTACTTTTCAGTTTTCAGGAAGACAACTAAATGGGACATAAAATCTGATAGATTCCCTTTGAGGGTATAAAGGGATGGATTCTTCGCCACCACAGTATCTGCTCCACAGAGTGAACCCTGCTGTAGCTATCAAATTCTCAAGGTGCCTGGAGTTGAATGTAATTTAGAAAAAATAACAGCTTTTTGATTGATCATGGTTACTAAAGGACATTCTTCTGTTGCTGACCAGTGTGGCATGATGTCCTTCTTTTGTCTTCCTAAACAAATCACATTGTCTTTTTGGCTGTTTTCTCAAACACAACATCTGTTATGCCAGGATATGGTGCTGCAGTTGATATCTTAACAGCCTGAATGACTTTGAACCCACTAAGGATGCTCCCACTTGTGAGTGGGCAGCAGGTGTTTACAGAGTTTTCCTGCTAATCAGGTTGTTTGCCAACAGAGACGTTCACTTTTGCCCAGAACTGTGATGGACAAACTCTGTTTGGCTGCTTATTCTTGTTCCACATTACATTCCATGAAGTGACCAACTGGTTGAGGTTGACCAGCAGAAGATTCATGCTTGTCAGGGGATAGGTTTGCTACTACAGGTGGAGTTTTGGTGACACAAGACAGAGGAGAGAGTTTCTTCTCAGAGCAGAGGGCCCTCAGTTCAGGCGTAGACCGCAAAACTATTTAAAGGAATAGAGAGCAGAAATCAGACTCTCAGACAATACTGCAAGGCCAGGAGGGATTGTTTGGAATTTGCTGCAGCTCAGAAGTATTGTGTTGTTGGAAGCCAACCACAGGAGCACCTACTTGCAAGGATAGATTGGGCAGGAGTCGTTTTGGTTGTATCAAAGAAGCATTAACACAGATATGGTAAGCCAATGTTTCATTTTGCTCCCTGTTTTTTCTCTGTCAACAAGTCTTCTACATCACAGGTGCAAAGCTGCAGTAAAAATGAAACCTTTTATCCAAAACATTCAGAAAATTTATCAATCACACATCCTTATCCATATTTCTATTGATTTTTGCAAAGAACCATAAAAGATTTGCAATGAAGAGTTTCTCATAACAAAAAAAAATACAAAAAAAAATACAGACTTCTTCACAAAAAAACTAATCTTGACTTGCCACTTAAATCAGATGTATCACATATTTATTAATTCCACTCCGTATTATAATTTCTACTACTTTTCTCTACATTTTCTAAAAATAGACATCTTAATCTCACCCCTAAGCCCGCAGATATAGGAGCAAATTAAGCAAGGGGGCATACAGCATGATTAGCAATTCAGCTATTTCACCCTTGACTACCTCTGGATCCCATGAGAGAATATACTCTGTTCCTGAGGAACTGTGACTGTTCATTTTTCTCAGTCACTTCCAGTGCTCCTTCAGAATCACTTCAGTTGATGAGTCCCCCATAAAGAAGGATTTTTCAGTATGAATATCCCTCTTTTTTTCTTCCATGATCAGTGATCCCGAAAGTTTCTACCATTTCTGGAATTGCTCTGTGTTCTCTGAGCATGTCTTTCATATTTATCAGTAGATCCTTCAAATTTTCTGGCAGGGTCTTTGTTTCTGAGGAGTATTAATAAATACAGTAGTTTTGACTACTTTTCCCGGTTTATCTTCAATGTCTATTGAAGTTCCTAGATATAAAAAGGGTGTATATATCTACATTCCTTCCAACCCAGTCATTTGGTTTATTCTAAAGTAATTGATTTACTTCAGGTTCCATTAAAATCTAGTTTATTTGTGTTTTGAAACATTTCAGTCTTTAAGGGATCACTCCAGGACAAAGTTCCAGTAAAGCCTTCTTGGAAAGCTGGCAAATGTAGGGTCCCTTCATAATGATGTTTTACCTCTACATACTATTAAAGGGTATAATTTGATTTCTTACTTCTCCCTAGCAGGAGCCATCAGCAGTCCACCATCTGCACAGATCAGAAGAAAAAAAATTATGTTTTTGAGGTGCTTCAGGGATGCTTTTAACTTCAGCAGTTCCAAGGAAATTGAGAATGCTTCCAGAATTATTCTGACAAAACAATTTATGCTTAATTAATAATTAGATTCTGTTTTCAAATTTGCAAGTAAATATTTATTTGATGCTCTTGACTACCTGTTCTTTTTCTTGTACATTTCTTGTAATTAATTCTTACACCCACCAGCCTAAATTTCAAAACAGAACATCTGTTACTAAGTTAGATGTCAAAGTCTGGACTTGAATTTGAAGAAACTGCATAGGAAACTAGGATCTCCTGTCCAGTTTGTTCTTGATAAACATGCAGCATTTAAAAAGCTTAAAGTCTCACTGCTTTAAAAGCATACACCAGAAGTACTTCACACCTGACACTGAAAGCCTACTGCATGGAAAAAGCAAACACTGAAGGATGAATTCCATTAATAACGGGACAAGTAGCAGACCACATTCACTGCAGATCCAGTAGCTCTAATCTGGATTCCAAAGGGGCAAACCACAGTGAGAAAAAAATTGAAAATCACATGGCTCATCTTTATTCTGCAGGGACCTCTCACAATGGTTGTCCTAGGAAACTGTGCAGATGTGGAGGCTTGTGAATGTGTGAGCTCAAACAAGATAACATTTTAGAAGCAGTTCTTGGAGTCAAAATTAACGATCAATTTCAAAAAATTTTCATATCCAAATGTAGCATTCATTTCAAATGAATTATTTTCCCTTCAGTCATTTATTTATACATACACAAGCTATCCTCACTCATCCTATACATGCAGACATAAACAAATTAATTAATTGTTTTGTCTAACAGCCTTAAAAATGAAAGAGTGAGAGAGATTTGCTGCTTCTAAGTACTTGAAAACTGCTAGTATAAAGACTTGATAATTATCAGAGTGACAAGAAAGAAGCAAGTCTTAAAATGGGAACAAACACAATATTTCCTTAAATTGCAGGATATGCATTAGGAGTTTAATCATTCAGCACATGACAAGGCTAACAGTAAAACAAAACTGTAAGACAAATCATATGGTATGGATAGAGGCCAAACACTAACAATTTCAAAACAGTGTTTTTTTCACTGAAGAGAAGGAGAAGATGTCATTGGATATCTGGATATATTTTTGGACAAGTCAAGCACATGATCTATGTTGGTACCAATTATATTAGGGAAGTGTGGAGAGTATCTAGACACTAAATTTACATGGCTGTACTAGGAAAAAGAAGCATAGAAAGACAAACCTGGAATATAGATTCTGTGTCACTGAGTCCCAGCACCTTCACCCATCATACCACAAAATCTCTTCATACATACTTCAAAAACCCATTAACAGTATGTGCTTTATTTGTCCTTGATACTCTTTCTAAAAGGCTGTTCAACACTCTTCTATAGATGTCCTCCAAGCTTCCAAGCAAATTTAGCTAACAGCCAGTTCAAACCAATCTGGTTTGGTACTAGCTCTGTCTTCTGTACAGGTAACTTCATTCTATCCCATTTACAGGCAGCAGCTGCTCTCACTCTGGACTGAGCTCAGCAGTCTCCTCTGATCATACTGGTTGCTCCACATGTCTTGCCATTCCCCTTCGTCTGAACCTCAGGGTGATCATCTCTTTGGGTCAACATATACAACTGAGTGGTTGGGTTGTGGGGACACTTCAAATTAGGAAGGTTTTGCAGTGCCTGTTCATCGTTTGCTTTTCTGAGCAACCATGTGTCACTGGCAAGAGGAATGTGTAACAGATCCACTGTTACAGTATGGTCTGGTCCTTCCCCTCAGTTATTTCCCATGGATGAGCTCTTTTAAAATGAGACTTTTAAAATCTGAGCACTCAGATGAAAAACTTTGGGTGCCATTTAATTGAACTCCATCTCACTTCACCTTCTGTTAACCTGGTTGCTTCCTCCTGTAGTTTTTTTTGTTTGGTTGGGGGGTTTTTGTGTGTTTTTTGTTTGTTTGTTTTGTTTTTGGTTTGGTTTTTGTTGTGGGTTTTTTGTTTTGTTTTTTTAAATGAAGATCTGATCTGACCTTGTTCATTTGTAACATCACATTTCTAATTTTGTGCCAATATCACTACTGAAAATATGTGAAAAATATCACTACTGGAAAAATACCCAAGACTTCCAGTAATCTCCCTCTGTCAAGTCAGATGTTTTCTCTTTCTACTTTTCCTCTTGCCATCTCACCTCTAATTAACTTACTCGAGTTACAGTTCCTGCTCTTTAATTCCCAACTTTTCTACCGAACGAAATTCCCATCTGACAATGTGTCCTGGTTTCAGTCAAGGACAAGGTTAATTTTTTGTAATATCTGGAAGGGGGTGTGGCTGAGGAGGCATGGTCAGGACCCTAATGTTATTTGATAGCACCTCACATCTTTGCCCTGGGCAGGAGAAGAGGAGAGGGGTATTCCTAAGGTGGAAGAGATCATTTCTTTGTCTTATACCTTTTGCTATTAATATTGTTGCTGTTACTGGTCCAGTTTTTTATTAATCTCGTTGCTGTTTCCAGTAAATTGTTCTTATCTCGATTTGTGATTTTTTCCTTTTGGGTTTTCAGTTGGAGGGGGAGTGGGAACAAGCAGCAGTGTGGTCTTAGTGGGATTACTAAATTGGAGAATACCATTCCTGAACCACAACACACTGCTTGATTGACATCCAGGTAGATGATTTAATTCTCCTTCCTGTTGTCTTGAAAATCAATTATTATTAGATACTTAAACGTTATCCATTTTTTCTGACAGCATCTGCTTGGTAAATCCCTTTTATATCTTTTACATTTACAATGAGAAACAAATCTAAAAATTCTTTCAGGAACAAATTCCATTACAAGTGTGAGAAACTGTTGATTCTTGAAAAGTAACTCAAACTGGTGGGTAAAAATGGTGACATAGACTAGGGAAAAACCCATGTGCAAATCTTCATTTTTTTCATCTCTTACATGAAGGTGTATGTAACACTTTGACATTGTTTTTGAGTCAGTTTGAACACAAATTCCAAGGAGAGCCAAACTTGTTAACAGCAAATAAACAGAGGGATAGGAGACCCACTCCAGAAGTGTAACAGGGAAATCTCCTGCTGCAAAGAGCAGCTCTTATTAAGGGAATAGAGATTTGCAAAGAACATCCCTCCCTGTGACAGGAATGGACATATTTTCCTAAATCTTCTGAAGAATATAAATAAATTGCATTTAATCTAGAGGGTCACATTATATATTTGTTGCTCACTGCCATGCATTTTGAAATAAATGAGCATGGAAGTTTAAATAGAAACAGGCAAGTAGGTACAGAGCCTGGTATGTTAGACTCATGTTTTGAATACCTAAGGTTTACAGCTACACAAATTATTATTCTCATAATTAATAATAATCATAGTAATAATAACAGTATCATGAACACTCGTACAACAAAGTACAAAATTAAATATAAAAGTAACCCTTGTCTTGGAGCAAAATGCAACATTAAGTGGGGAATATGGAAAATGCCACAAAGACTCAGTAAAACCCTTCAAGGCATATATGTTTGGTGATCTGTGTTTGAGAAACCAATATTTCTTTAAAGAAGTACAGCCAAGTTGTCACTGGGTAATAATAAGCTGATGGGGAAGTATTTTTCCTTCCTACACCAGCTGAGGTAGCTGCTCACAGTAGGAAGAGCAAGCACTGTCTATTTTCATCTGTGTCAAATACAGTTTTTAACCACCATTCTAAATCAGACCCCAGGCATACCTTTACATGTGTCCTGTGCATACCCACTTACAGATCTCAGCAGCTTCCACTCCAGAGAAAGTATTTTTCTTTCTGCTGTACTGTGAATACAGTTCTGCCCCTATATCTATGAACCACTTTTGGTTTCCTGGTCTTTTATTTGTAGCATTCAAAATTAGAAATTATCCCTCTTAGAATTTCAAATAAATAAATCCTCATCTCGTTCATCCAATCCCTCTTAGAAAATAACCCATCACCTTCTTTTCAAATAAGTGCTATATTCTGGGCAGCAGACCTCGGTCACTTCAGATGAGCTGCACCTCTCATCTTGCAGAGGTCAATGCAGTGCAGTGCAATAACAATGGCCAAATCTCTTACATTATTTTTTTAGAATCTCATCAGCCCACAGCAGCCAAGCAGCAAGGCTGCTCAGAGCAGCATTCTGCACTGGGTAACACATTGTCATGGCAACCAAACAAATGGGTCATCCCACTCCTGCTTGGTTCCATTGTTGCATAGTCTGTGAGAGAAATCACAGCACGAGCGTGAATGTGTCTTTGAGCTTCTGTGAGACTGAGCCAAGTTCCTTTCCTAACCTGCCCTTGGGCATGGTACCTCTTGGGGAAGCACTGGAACTCAGTGCCTGCTCAGGGACATGCAGATGCATAGGTACATGAGCTCAGTTGGTAAAGACAAGAGTTCAGGAGTGAAATCAACTCCCAGGAAACAATGATGATCTTCTCCTACATATCATTAGATAAAATAGGGAGACACTACTAAAAAAATGGCAATTAAGTGGGGATGTCTAAGAAAAGTCTTGTGCTGGAAAACCTGGACATTATGGTGATGTAGTGGAGGAAGTGGATGAAAGAGTACTGTGAGGATTGTGGTGTGTCTTCTAAACATTGATTTCCTCTGACTATGTCTGTTCTGTGCTTTCCTCACTATTCCAGTCTAGTTCTCCTTCCTTATTTGCACTTAATTCCCGTTCCCATTCTTTTGTGTATTCTGTAATAACCCTTTGCTGACACTTCATCTTCTCCTGTGGTCCAACAGGCTCACACTCACCTTGGAACTCTCCACAGCTTCTGGTACAACTGTTGCAGTATCACCCATCTTTTGCGTTGCAAGATGCTCTCTATCACAAAACTTAGTTTTCAAACAGATGATAACTTAATCATAGCTATTCCAGATGGAATTGTGTGTGCCAGACATCTGGATGAAGAAGCTATTTTCTTGAAGTTTACATAATTATTGTCAGTCAGAATTCATAAAACGTTTCCAAGATTTGAGATAGGGTTGACATGGACCTGGGCCAAAATTACAGTAATTTTTAAAAAATTGAAACAAATATCTCACACTTTACACTATCCTCATGGTACAGAGAAGGGATATGCAGTTTATCAGAACATGCTGCAGCTTCCTTCAGGACATGCTTCCTGTTCTTCTCTTAATATCTGTTCTTTTACAAATAAGATACAGCCCCTGAAAAAACTGTCATTCACATCTCAACAAAGAATTCTTAATTGTTACCAGATAAGACCCCAACAGACATTGTTTGTTCTGAGCACGTTGCCGGCCAGAGACTGGAGTGCCATGTTCCCCATGGGGAGGATGACACTCAGGCTGAAAAGGGTAAGCAGACTCTTGAGACGGGAGATGGATTAAGGCTACCATATGAGAAGATGAGTTTCAGATGATGAGTAGAACCACAGAATCATAAAATGATTTGGGTTGGGAGAGACTTTAAAGATCACCTAGTTCCGACAACGCTGCCATAAGCAGGGACACCTTCCACTAGACCGGGCTGCTCAAAGTCCTATCCAACTGGTCTTGAACACTTCCAGGGATGGGACATCCACGACTTCTCTAGGTAACTTGTTCTAGTGCCTCACCACCCTCACAGTAAAGAGTTTTTCCTCATATTTAAGCTAAATTTACCCATATCACCACATATCCTGATAATGAGTCCCTTCTTAGTTTTCCTGTAGGTCGAGGACTTCAAGCCAGTGATTAACTGTTTTCAGAGTGTGAGAAAATGAGAAGAAACAGGAAGAGTTCTGGATTTTATGGCAGTCTCAGATACAGGGGAAGAACTGGGATTGGACAGGCAACCAGATTGCAGGGAGGGGCCCTGTAATGAAACCATACTGGGTGCAGATTTGCAGATGAAGAACCACTTAGGTGAGAACAGGAAGGCACAGGAGACAGCCATGGGGAGTGAGTGAGAGGAGATGCAGTAAATGAAGAGGTTCAGCTCCCCAGAGAGTAGTGGTGCCATGGGAGGAAATGGACAACATGAGGTCTAGGAAAGCAGAAAGTGGGAATGATTGTAAAGGAAGACTGATGTGAGAAATCCAGAAAAGGGTAACAGAGACTGAGGCAGGACCAAAAGTTATAAAATACTCTAATGAAGAAATGTTGGAAAGATGGGGCAGAAAGGATTGATATTACACAGAAACAACAAGACCAATGCCTGAAACGGAATTAAAAATGCATGTCTCACCATTCACATGCGATCAGAAAATATACGTAAAACTCCTCAGCAAAGGCTCTCATTGCCCTACCAAAATTACTATTTGCCATGACCAGGAGTTACTTCGGTAGCTTCAAGCTGCAGAGTTCTGTGAAGTAGCTCTAGACATTTCCAACACGCAGACTAACCATGAAGACACCAGGATGATGGTACATTACGGGATATTCTGCTCCTGTTTTGGATTAAAAAAAAAAAAAAAGCCACTAAAAAGAAAGAAAAAACAAACAAACAAACAAGCAAACCAGAATATTACCTGCACATTACTTTTAAAGCATCATGAATCACATAAAAATATCAATACTGTACTTCTTGCACTTCTCTGTGCAATCTTTTCTCAATCCACTTGCCTGACTTTACCCCAGTGGAAGGTTTAATTAAATGCCATGAACTTTTATTGCAACAGAAATTCAGGCTCAGTTTTATGGAACAGTATGTTGTGAAAATGAGCAACAGCTGTGCTGTGAAAGGTGTACAGTCCACAAGACGGAAGCTATGGAAGCAGGAGGAGAAAGACTGACTCTGCTTTAAAGCTTCTGTGGACTTACACTCTACCCTGCCTTTTTCCAGGAGGGTGCCTACGATGCCAGGCAAGTCACTAAAGCCAAACTGCTCCTGTGGCAATTATATTTACTCATTATCAGGGTCTCTCACTGAATTGATAAGGTGTTGTGCTTTCACCATCGCCTTACATGTGTTTGAGAGCTGTGCTTTGAATGTCTAATGTGCTAAATGAACTGAAAAGTTTTCCACTGGCAACTCAGCTCAAGCAGAAACTGAATTTTTTTTACTTCTTTTGTTTCTCAGTTCTCCAGATATAAAATGGATGTACGAGTGCTGTCTTCTGTTACAGGGATATTCTGAAAATATGTTCATTTCTATTTGTGTAGTTGTTGGATGTTAATATGAACAGTATGAAAAGTCTCAGAGAAAGTTTGATAACTCTGTCTTTAGAACAGGTTGTGAAAAATGCAAGGCACAGGAGCCACATGAGTAAACAAAATACCAAAAAGCTATTTAAAACATGAGTACTCAATCAGGTAGATGTGCTATGAGAAAAACCCCTGTATGTAATGATTAGACTGCAGATGGAATTAGAAAGCATAATCACAAAAAGCCAAATTAAGTTTGCATGTGGATCTTAATTCTTGCATTTCCCATCTGTTGAGGGCTTGACTTTTCAGCCTTGAAAAAAAAAATATAACACTGAACAGTTTTTTTACCTACTCTTACTTTCTGCAATAGACACATCCAAGTGCTGAAACAACAAGACCTATCCCTCACAACCGTGGGGATAGTGAACTCTCTCCTGAAGTATCATGGTCATGTTATTTTGGTGGGTTTGTGTCCTATTCTGCAGTACTGCTTTCATGATTGTGTTCTTTCATATTCACTCTAAGAGTGTAGCTTTTTATCTACTTAGAGAGTGCCCTGTGTAGTCAGATTACAGTTGCAAGATCTTTAACACACCACAAATATTACATCATCTTAGTATTTTACTAGCAGCCCATCACAGAAACTGGTATTTTAGAAATGGAAGACAAAAAGATAGTCCTTGACCTAAGGAATTTATAAATTTAAAATAAGATACAGATACACAAATATGACAAAGACACATAAGAAATATACAAGCAGATGAAATAATAAAATATAATGGTCATTAAAAAAATCAATAGTTTACTGCATTTATGCAAACACAAGTGGAAACATTGCTGTGTCTTTTATATCAGACCTGCTTTCCCCTACTTTCCAGAGCTGCAGCTAAAGGGATATCTGTTTATTCTCCTTGTCATTGGAGGCTTTTACCTATAGTAAGCAAAATGCAAGCCAATTGTCATGTAATACATTATAAATTCTTTGTTCTGTTTCCAGTTCTCAAAGCCCTGTTGTGTCCACCATTTTATCACCATCTAAAAAATCAATGTCATAACATATAAGAAACAGGCAGACTAAATCAAAATCTACATGATAATAACAGTGAACTAGATCAGAAAACTAATTGTTTCAATGCTACTGAATTATACAAGAGAGTGGGACTCAAAAGATTCATGACACATTTCTATTTGAAGATGGGAAGGGAATAGTGGGAAAATTACACTTTTGAACAAAATTATTGCACTTGGAAGAGAAATATTATATTTGTGCATGTTTTCAACATTCACAAACAATATGTAGATGAAACATTTAATTAGTTTTTATAAGACCTGCGAGAGTGAACAATGTATAGCTAGCACAGTTCATTCTAGCAGCAAAAAAGATTATAAAACACAAGATACCCCTGTTTCAAGCACATAAGCACATGGACCTTCCAGGTGGAGATCCATATTTCATATTAGTTCAGGGAACTGTGCCCACTTCTGACACAAAGAACCAGTATTTTCCTTGCCAATAGCCATGACTGGAAATATAGAATGTTAGGGAATTCTGTATTTAGTTGCAGTTTTTAAAACAGCCTTTGCTGAATAGCTCCTTTTCTTTTTCTTCCTAATTTCTTTCTTCCTCTTTCCAACTCTGTGGTTCACTTCAAAGGTGACAACAAAGCAAGAATAAGAAAGAGGGATGCAGGAGACCTGACCATGCATATCTGACTTTACCATGAGTGTGAATTTGAACTAGTTACTTTCCTTCTCTGTGCCTCAGCTTTTCTATATGTGAAATGGAACCCACAGCCAACTAGTGCAAAAGTAGGAACTCAGCAAACTCATTCTTGCTAGTCAACTGTTTTTTTTTATATGATTTGCAAAAATCTTGTCAGTTACATCTGATTTGGGAAAAAAAAAATCACAGCTTAGTCTTGCCTTAACCACCTCACTTAATCTTCTTCACTAAGGAATGAAGTGTTTCATGTACAACAACTACATTCTTGCTTAATTAATTTCTAATTTTAATCTCAAACCATGATTTATAAAATCATTTCTGTCACTTAGCATTCTACGTTAATATGTACTAAGTACTGGATCAGATTACTGGAGTATTTGATTTTTTTCATTCGAAATCTTTAACTGAAAGTTGTATTTCAAATGTTATAGCATATCTTAGAACTGACATTGGAAATACAGGGCAAAAAGTCATGGATTTTGTCATGCAAAATGTCAGGCTTCCTGACTGCAAGTGTTTACCAGAATTAACAATTTAAAATACATTATTTTGGTACCACTAACAAATATTTGTCCTTTACTTGCAAATTCTTTCAAGATAAGGTTAGAAAGAAGAAAAATTTCCTGAGAAGTGCAGAGCTGAGGCATGAACTAAAGCAAAGGAAATAGGTTGTATGTCTTTGTGAAAATTACTTTCTTGATATTACTTGTGTATAAAGGGTTGACAATTTGCCAATCTCTATTTTTCTTGGCCTTGATGCTAGACTAAGGAAAAGAGCTTCTGGCTACAGCAAAAAGGACTGCTTCTGGCATATACTGCTTTACTACTCCCATCAGATATTCCTTCTGGTTTGGGTTCTTTTTAATTCTCAAATAATTATTTTTAGGGCATCAATTGTTATAAAACATCATCCTCACATTTAAAACTGGAATGATACACTTGAGGCAGTTTCTTCATGTGTCCCTTACAGAGGAGATAAAAATATGTTGATAGAGAACATAAAAAATTTCATCAAAACTGACCAGTTTTCAATCGATGATTATATAACATATGTAATCCTGTAATAAATTAAACATTAAATAGACCTAGACAAAATGCAAGGTAACCATAATAATGCAAATAGAATTTAGTTTAGGTTTCATTTTATCATTTAATAAAATCATTAAAAAGAGCAATGAAAACCATAATGGTAAGACGCCACATTAAAAACAAAAACAAAAACAAAAACATACAAAACCAAGCAAGTAAACAAAAAAGAAACCAGCAGCAGAAAACTAACTAGAAACAGAATGGAAAAGACAAGAATTGTGCAACATAGCAATGTGTATAAGGTAAGAGGGGGGAACTTAAACAGAAACGGGACTATGACAGTTAAGCTCACGTGATTTCTAGAATTAGTCAAAGTATGTAAACACCAAAGAGAAATTCAAGCAAATAAACATTTATGTTGGGAAAAGCTGAATAAAAACCAACAAAAATAGAGTAGATCTGGTTTCTTTGTCAGAAGACAAACAAAGCAAAAACACAGGAAACTTTGCTGGCAATCAGCAGACAATGCCCATATGTGAGTGCATATAAATAACAACAATGGATCTCTTAGGGCTTGTACAAAACGGAAGTAGACGCTGCATCTTTCCTTTAAAATGGCATAAAACAAGAGAAAGAACTAAGAGGAGAAATAGCAGCTTGCTTCTGTAGCTTGCAAAAAAATCCAGTTGAGATCAAGACAAAATCAAATACTGAATAGCAGCTAGAGTTCTGGCAGTAGTAATGAGTCTAGAAAGGCATGTGGATTGTTTTTCACTTCATTTTTGTCACCTAAAGTCTCCATCAGGGCCAGTTCAAAGCTTTAAAAACAGCAGGTACCACGAAGTATCAGAGTTCAGGTTGAAACTGTTACTATCAGAACCTCCTAGAGATTGCAGAGTGTAAAATTTTGTAAATTTTCAGAGTACCTCTATTGTATACTGATAAATGATAATTTTATAAAAATATTTCTTCATGCATTTATTCTTCTCTTATATATCTCCCTTATATCTGTTAGTTTTCCTGTTCACTCTGCATATAGAGCTGTCATAAAGAGATACATTATAAAGACTAAATTTAAGTAGATTCTACACACACTCAGAAATATATGGCAATGCTTTCTCTTTCTGGATTATCCATATGTGGACAATTTTCCATAAGACCTGAACAGTGGTTCAGTGTTGAATTCCACCCGCTCTGATATGTAACCTTTGATGGCTCTCTTATCATTTCAAATTCCATGTAGGTAAAACTAAGCTATTCATTTTGATATATGTCTGTCTCACAGTGAGTTGTCCATTTTTCTTTATAAATATCCTTTCATCCAGAAGACAGAATAATTTATTCTGTCAATTCAGAAGACCATAAGAACATAGAGTCTTAATACAGAGAGATTGTTTCTCCCTCTCTTGCTTTCACCCCTGTGTAGACACAGTCAGCCCCTGTCCAGAAATGTAGATCCAGATATTTGATTATGTTTTATGTAGGCAGTAAAATTATTTTTCTAGCTGCAGGCAAGTACTTAAGATATATTTGAAAATGCAATATCACTAACCCATCAACAAAAATGTTTACCGGCTGACTATTAAGAATCTACATTCACAGCACCAAATCTTTCACTGCAGGAAAATAAAACTTAAAAAGATGATGTGATTTACCAACTGAGCATTATCTGCAACTCCAAGTTGGTGTAGAATGTTGGATATATTGAACATACTATGATACAAACTTCTTAGGTGCTATTAATATCTTCAGATTGTCAAGCACCTATTAGAAATTCCTAGGATCCACGCTTTTTTAACATTAGTTGGCAAAGGAATGTTTGCCTGACCAAAATATATTGCAGGATCACAAATGATGTCTTTGAAAGGGACATCTTGAATCATCTAATCCAAACATCTGTTTCAAGCAATGGCGGTTTTATATTAGTTTCCTCATAAGTGTACTTAACCTTTTCTTAAAGACATCTAATTATTCTGCCTCTACTCTGGTGACAAATTGTCATACTGTCTGATCAAACTCAGTGTTAAAAGAAAATGTCTATATACACAGCTTAAAGTAATCCCTTCTCCAAGTAAAGATCTGGCCATTATTTCTGTCTATTACAAGTTTTTGCATTTCTGACTTTTCTGCTTTCACACCTTATGATGCATGTATCTTTTAGAATTTCTCTTCCTTTATACTAAAAAGTCTTTCCACAATTCTAACACTGCTTTTCAATGAACTTGTCTATGTTATTCTATGCTTCAAGTATAGTCAGCCCACTATTGCTATATAAAATGACAGTGATAGGCTTCCACCTCTTTGAAAAAATGTCTTTGATTTCTTTAAATATATATGTATTTTTTTTGTAACAACTTTGGATAAGATTTCATTTTTGTTTGCATTAGTGACAGAATCATATATTCTGAATGTATTTCATTTTACTTTATGCCTATGCTCCTCTAGTTTCTCATCTTTCATGCTGTGAACAGCAAGATGGAAAAAAAACTACAATAATAAAGTTTTTTGCTGTTGTCTTGATTTGTTTTATATGTAGCAGTTTCTTGACTCATATTTTATTTGCTAAGTTCATGCATCTGTCAGAGTAATAATGTTAAATGTAGAATCTTCCTGAATATTTCAAATTTCTACATTTAGGACTCTTTCTTTACAATATCAAAGAAGTGCTAGACTATGATCTCAGGGATGGCAAAATCTCTGACATTCTTAGGACTGAGAGAGGGAAAATTGCATTCAGTTTTTGATCAAGACTGCTACAGACGGTGGAAAGCTGCCCTCGTGATGAAAGTTTTGCCTCAGTCTTCAGAGCAGCCAAGATTTCATGTAATGTACTTTCCAAAACAGCTGACAAAATTGTCTGTGCTATAGTAATTGGGTGATAGATAGCACCGAGCTACTGCTTTGACAGTAGTTAGAGAGGGAGGTTATGAGGATTTTCAGTACTAGGAGAGGGAATAGGTTTGGCTTTAACTTCGGTAAATCACTGCTGTATATTTTAGCTCCACACATTCTGGCTACTGTTCCAACAGGAAAAAATTGGCATGCTAGAAAAATACACTTTGGCAAGCTCTAGCTCACTGTTGGTAGCTGCAACTTCTGTGTGTAGTGAAATCTGTTCTGTGCATAGACAGTTTCTGGTTTAGGTACCCTGATGCAGATGGTGATGGACGAGATGCCTGTCTTCCCATGCAAGTTTGAAGACATCCACTTGTTGCTTTCTGTGAGAGCAGAAATATGTTCTTTAAAAGGATATGGTGACAGCAGAAATAGTTTCATGTTTTTCTCGTCAGTCACCTGCCAGCACAGTGCACTGAATCAGCTCACTGAGGAGCTAGAGGTAACAGAGGTTAAGCTGGCATGGGGGGGCAAATGCCACTGTGCACCTGAGACATGCAAGATCGTTACAGAGAATGGAGAGATAGGATGTTCTGCTCAAACCCAACAAGCCTGAAGGCTGGTTCAGTCCACCTGGTTCGAGCACACATGAGGATGGGACAGTCTAAAAAAAGAGTGACAGGTCCCTAAGGCTCCAGTTGCATCCAGTGAGCTTTCTTCTAATGGACAGTGCTACTCAAAGAGTACAGTATGAAATACAAACTTGTAAAACCAGGTAACAGAGCCTAAAACTTTGTGTCTGTGTATATTCGTGGCTGATGAAATCACTGCAAGGGATAAATCTCTCCACTCATGATAATGTTTGAGTCATTCACAACATATTCCTGCTTTGTCACAGAGGTGGCACTGCCCTGTAACTGATATTTTTCTCTTCCTCTTTGCAGTATGTATAAGGGTAGTCCAAATTAACTACAGTTATTTCTCCCCTTCACATGGAGGTCTTGCTTATGGTTTCTGTAATATTCTGCTGATAGCCTCATATTCCAGCCTCCAGAGTTGGTGGGAACCTTTAGGAGTTGTTATACTAATTACTTGCATTTTGTTTCTCGTTACTGATGCAGATTCTTCGTCTTCAGATCCTTGCAACAATGAACTAAAAATTCCATTGAACTTATCTCCAGTCAAAGGGTGATATATTAGGAAGCAAAAAGGACATTGGTAGTACAAGTACTCCTAGCCGGGTGAGAACTGGTGCTGCTTCTGCATTTTCAGACTATGAAATGTTGCTTGCATATTGCTGACCAGAGTTGAATGTTCAATGTACAGAAACAAGTTCTTTCCAAGTTAAATTCTCCATCTTGGTCTGCTTTTTCCACTATATCAGTCCTTGAACATGTTCCTTATTCCTATCTAAGAGTGCACAATCATTGTGGGGCATTTTCTTGGAAAAAAATGAAATATCATATTAGTTCCTGGACAAGGATCCATAAAGACTTCTTTTCTGGATTCAGTTGTTTCTGCCAGTGTCTTGGATGATCTGAAGCCCCTGATTCTTGTAAAAAGTTCCAAAGGAACTATCCCAAGGATTCCATGAAACTATCTGTTTCCCAAGAATAACAGACTGTTAGGAGATTACTATTAGACCAGCACTCCTCAGTCTGTACTCACCACTCAAGTATTTTCAAGTAAAGAAATGAGTACAACCTTAACACCTTGGATGATTTCCACACCTAGACAACTATTACATGAAATTCTTTCCAATTTCTAATGCAAAGACAAAAAAAATAAATTAAGGTGATCCTCAGCAAAATTGCTAACATCTGCCAGAACAGAGTTACTGTAATTTTCAAGGACCTTTGTGAAGATGATGAAGATCTGAAACAGAGTGCTTTTGGCATTAAACAAGCTAAGTAAAAATGATTCACAGTTCAGTTTACTCAAGTGGAAGGAGGGGAGAGAAGAGAATTAGCCTGGATTTACAGAATGTTAGGGTTTCTGTTTTGAAATTATTTTTGGATTAGTATCTGGGCAAATTCTGTTCCAATAGATAGACTCCACTTTAACAAAAAGGATTATAACCTATTGGAAATAAAATAGCATGTTTTATTTAGATGACAGCTGAAGAAAATAGGAGACATGGAAAAATTTAGATTTTTTTCCTATTTTCAGCAATCCAAGGGGTACCCCTGAGCATGGAAGAGTAAAATGTAGAGTTATTCCAAGAAATAGGCAATTTTTGCCAATGACCATTATAAAATTGTACATAGCCTTATGAGAACAAGATTTTCCTAATGGTTTTTGTAAGATATCAGTTTTGAACAATACAACTGATATACAGTAGTTAACTCAGAAAATAGAAAAAATGTCATCATACATCAGAGTATCTATTTACAATGCAAATCAGAGCAGATAATTTGAAATTGATGAGTGTATGGATAAAGCCTATGAATTCTACAAATTCTCTACTCATAAGGTCTGAAGAAAAGAGAACAGAAGAACTTTCTAGGATAGAAGGCAGAAAGATTAAAGCTTTCTATTGACTAGATGGTCAAGCTAATATAGGAATATCACTGAATATCACTGAAATCACAGAATGCTTGTAACTACTTTAACTATCTAGGTTATCTCTTGGCCAAAAAATGCAGGAAAGGTCTAACATAACAAGGCTTTTACACCAGCAAGCAGAGAACTTACAACCTAAGAGATAAATAAGCAACCTTGGACCTCTCCATGTGTGAACAAATAACTAAGAAAGTCGGAATAAAAGCAAAGTGGAGCTGCTAATATTTACCCTACAAAGGCAGAGGGCCGTGGAAGGGCAGGGTAAAGGATTAAGTCATCATTTTCCCCTTCTTTAGGGTGTCACTGACAATACCCCAGCAAGGCTTGGTCTGGTGAGTTACGGCAAAAGCTGTGAGACAGTGTTTCAGTGGTAAAAGGAAAGCCAGCCAAGCTGAGAAGCTGTGGAGACAATCTACGCCTATAGAGTCAGATAGGTTTATCTCAGGTACCAAATCCTCTGGAGAGCTTTGAAGGAGCAGCACCTGCATCTCACACCTTACTCTCAAGTGTTGCCTTTTTACTCATTCTTCATTTTCTGCTCTTCCCTTCTCCCTTCACTTCCTCTAGTCTCGGTTAAAACTAAAAGCCAGCATTACTAGCAGCAAACTTTTTCAACCTAACTGACATCATTGTCTTGAAGTACCACTAAATAGGCTATCTGAAGCAAATGTGTGCTTTCCAGTGTGTATCATTTTCAGGCAGGTAATCTTGAATTAGCCCATTGTAATTCTAGAGGAAAAGCAGATGGCTGTATAGCACTTTTTTTACCGTATTAGAAGGATCTCTAGTTGCTTCACATAAAAGCAGACAAATTAGTAAATGAGGTCTGGTGGAAGAAAGCACTGCTTCTGCAGGCAGAAAACAGGCCCCTCAGGAATCCTAAAACCCATCAGAACTTCTTTACAAGAAGAAAACAATGAACAAGAAAGAATACAAATAATAAGAAATAGCCAGTCTATTTCCTTAAGGGACAGCACAAAGGAAGATTAAAGAGATATAAAGGAGAAACGTACAGTCACAGAATAAAATGCAGAATTTGAATTGCCTTGTAGTGGAACTAATGTTTCTTCTTGCTCTGTTCCGTGACTGCTAAAGGTAGCATTTTGAGGTGTTTTGATGTGATGATTTTTTAACTCTCAAGCCTCAGAAACATACAGTATTTTACCTTCCATGCTTTTGCAGGGTCTTTTCCGAAAGAACCGGAGCCCTGATGCAAATAACTAAGGAGACAAGTCTTTAGATTTCTGAAGACAAGCTTCAGATTAGCTCTTTGCGGACAGCCGGAGGAAGTTTTAAGGAAATCAGGGGCGTGCTTAACACTCCCCCGCCACCTCCCCGCTGCCACGGACCTCCCTTCTCCCTCGCCCTTACACAATTTCTCCCCTCTCCCGAGGTGCGGGAGGTGCGCGTCTCCTCCGGTCGCCCCAGCGCAGGAGCGTGGACTCGCAGGTGCGGTGTCGGCCGGGGTCTGCCTCGCCCCGTGGGCAGCATCGCCGCCCGCGGGTGGGGCCGGGCAGCCCTCCCCGCCCTCCGTCCCTCCTTTCCCCCGCCCCGTCGCGCCGGAGCCGGCGGTGCTGCGGGCAGGGGGTGCCGCCGCGTCCCCGGCCCCGCCGTCCGCCGTGCTCCCCGCGGGGCGGAGCGGCCCCGTCCCGGCCATGGGGCTGCGCGCCGCCGGGCTCCTCGGCTGCTGCTGCCTCCTGCCCCTCGTCCTGCCCGCAGCACAAGGTAAGGGCGGCGCGGGGAGCCCGGCGAGCACCGAGTGCACCGGGATCCTCTGCTGGGGGAAGTGTCGCGGTGAGGGAAGGCGAGTTGGGAAAGTTTCGGGAGTTTGTCGGGTCCAGGTGGGCAGCGGCGGTGGTGGGAGCTCTCTCGCAGTACCTTGACGGCAGTTCCTCGTCCTTGCTCCGGCCAGAGATGCTCCGTGTCTTCGGGAGGCTTTCACTTCGCAGCACACGGTGTGCGTTTCTCCTGCCATTGGCGCGTCAGCGGCTACAGTGATGTTTCAGAGGAGTATTACTTGGTGCAAATACTTAAACAGACAAACTGAGACCGAGATCTCCTGTGCTTAACTTACGTTATTTATGCATGATTTAATGAAAGTAATTGCTTTTATTCGATGTAGGGTTGAAATTAATTCAACACTTTTTTTTCCTTAATTTAAAGTGGAATTTCTTTTCTGAGTAAAGGTACTTCTGTGTTTGAAGTAGTTCTGAAACAACGCATTTGGAGTGTCATGTTGTGAAACAACATCATTGATCTACTCTGACATTTCTCTTTTAAAACCGTGTATAGGGATAGTGGGTACATTTTGCGTGTGCTAAAATGACTTCATATTCTTTCACTGTTAATTCTTTATGTCATTTCACTTACCCTATAGGAACATTCTATAAGATGTTCTAGATTAAGTTAATTTAAAATTTTATGTCACAAAAACGTATTTCAGGACAAAAAAACAGTACATTGTGCAGTCTGGGTTCTTTTAAAACAGTGGTAATGACTATAAGACATGAAGCAATTTTTTTGAAAGCTGATTTTTCTGGTTTGATGTTTTAAATCTCTTTTTCCAGGCGTGGACTGTAGAACTGGCTGCCACCCAGAGAATGGATTTTGTGAATTTCCTGATGAATGCAGGTAAAAAGATCTGTCAGACAGGGATAGTACCACAGGAGTGGACAGCTTCGATAATTCATAGTCCTGGTAAAACAGATAGAAGCTGAAATGGCTTTCTCCCTGAAAACATGGAATTGTAATGAAACAGCACTCCACTAGGATACTCCAATTATGATTAGTGGAATCATAGAGCGTAGTTGTCTAGATACTGTTTTAATTTACTTTTCCCAGAACTAAGTATTTACATTGCATAGCTTTTTTTTTTTTTTTCTCTCAGTGAATGAATTGGCTTTCTTCACGTCAACTGCTTCTAGTAACCAAGAAGCGTTAATGGTATCCTTTTGTTCAAATAGTCCAATTTGGTATACAAAAGTTTATTTATTATGCCTGAGAAAGGGAAGCATCCTTGTAATTACATTTATTAAAATAAACTATGTCTCTATCTTGTTTTTTATCTCTTTCAGGTGTCAACCTGGCTGGCAGGGTGCTCTTTGTAATGAGTGTGTTCCTTTCCCTGGGTGTTTGCATGGCAGCTGTGCCAAGCCCTGGCAGTGCATCTGTGAGGAGGGCTGGGTTGGCAGCCTCTGTGACATAGGTTTGCACATCCTTTCCTGTCCTTGAGCAAGTGAGGGGAAGCAGCCCCATCTGGTGCTGGAGACATGCAAAATCCTTCTGGAGAACTAATTTTAAAATACTTGATGTTAGCTGCAGATAATAAGAGGATTCTGGGCAGCAGCACATAGACATAAAAGTTTTATAATAATTCAGGCAGTAGCATGCAGCATCTTTTGTAGTTGGGCATATGTGTGAGCAAAGTGTAAACTCATTCTATTTTAAACATTGATTATCATGGACAAGGGAAATAAATAGTGCTTCCTTGTTGTCATAAAAGGCCTTTTTATAGAAATACAGGTTGTCTTGTGTATATTAAATAATTTGAAATATTTATGTTGCATATTATATATATATGCTACTTTCTTAATAATTCCTGAAAACAAAAACATTGGGCTTATTTCTTCCTTTGCTTGGCCCAGTGATGGTACAGTGGAATAACATTACTGTAACTGAGAAAAAGGTCTGCCTGAACAGACTGCCACTTCCGTCCCAGGTCTGAGGGGTAAATACAGCTCTGTGTGGGCTCTCTTACCCTTCACCAGTCAGAATGAGCTTCAGCTTAGTGCAAGCAAGCTGAAGAATTGACCTTTGTTGAGCTGGTTTATTTTGGCTAACACAGGCAAATGTTCAGTCAAAGAGATCTGAGGGGACAGAAAACACGTGAACATCCAGGAGTGTACACCTGTTCAGCCCATGTAGCTGCAGCTGGAAGAGGACAGGTGTCCAGGAGCTTATTCTTTTTTTGTACCTTTCAGGCTTTTCTTGGTATATGGTTCATAATTTATAGACCATTCCTGAGTTCTCCAGTGTGGTGCCAAAGCAGTAATTAATGATGATGGTTTAAACTGGGTAAGATTTTCGAGATGACTGAAAGACTCAGAAGATTTTAGGTAGTTCACATCCTTGCAGTGACATGGACTTCAGTGCAGGTACTCATTTACCTTCTTGTTGGGCTTTGCAGCCTGGACTCACTGGCTGCGCACATGAGCATAGAGAGGCTTTGTTAGTTTAAAGCAAATCCTGGTATGTTTACAGGAGCTGTAGAAGCAGTGGTGACTATAAACACTCACATGCTCTGGACACATCTCACACATGCATTTGTACCTGAGACAGTTGCCTAGATTCATTACAGTTAGTGAGGAGAAATTAATCCCTCTGTGATCTACAAACATAGATTTCTAACGCTAGACAGAACAACCCACATGTACCACCTTAGGATGCTCAGTTCTGTAGCTTACCAGTGAATACAAAGGACCACATTTTTAAAGGTACCATCTTCTCAGCTATTTTTAAAAGCTTGAAGTGCCTAGCAGAACTTCTTAGTACTAATACATCTTCGCAGTTCTGAACTTTGCAATGTTCCCCTCTTGCAACTGATACTGAGGATGTCAATGCATTGAAAAACTCTAACACTCTTATGGAAAAATATTAATACTTATTCATTAAGATAGTCCTATAATAATAATTTTAAAAAAAGGGTATCCCTTGTTTAAGTACAGAAACTGCAGTTTCTCTGAGAAATTATGACTCATCTCAGAGTCTTCTTTGCTGATTTGAATAGATCCCCATGAAGAACTGCCAAGAATAGTCAGCCAAAAAGTCATAACCGTCTTTTCATCTGCTGCGACATGTTATGTTGACAAGTCTTTCATCTCAGAGGTTTTACCTACTCTAAATGTATTGGTTTCCCACAAGGGTTGAAGAGAGGGGTGTTCTTCTTGCTCCTCTTCTTGCTACTGGAAAGTTGCTACAAATTGTCAGTTTCCTGGTTATGTAAAATCTAATATTACAGTCAGCTACAACTCATTTACAGTCACCACTAACTGAAACTTGATCAGGTTAGGAAAATGGAAGGGAAAACCCAGACTGGAAAACTGGAAGGGTCTGAAGTTCATTGGCCACTACTGACAACACCTGAAGTGTTTGTAAAAAATAGTCTTGGCATCTTATTTGGTTGCTAAGCATGGGAGTAAAAGATGATTTGGGCTGGTGGCTATGTATCTTTTCTGTTTTTTAGAAAAGTTAGTGTATGATCTGTGTCTTGGATCATGGAAGTTTCTTTCTAGAGTAGTTTTAGATCACTGAGCGGTGTGCTAATGCCTGTGATCAGGTAGCTGTTGTTTTTAGTATGTGCAGGCTGGACCTCGGTTCAGGTCAGAAATGACCTTCCCATTAATTTAGAGCCATGCAGGTTATAAATTGGTCTTGATCCACTGTGAGCATGTAGGGCAGAGTCAGTGGTAGCATTTATGACTATTATTGCAGTCACATGGGCAGATCTGTCCCTTGAGAAAAGAAATCTGGGAGTTGGTCTTAGTGTTAACACTGCTGTTAACCTCTTTGCAATGGAGTGCACCAGCCTGTCCAGCTGAATGCCATGGCACCTTCTCATCTTGTGGAAACACAGCCTTGAACCAGGCTGCATAGCACAGTTTCCCTCTGCAGCTGATACACACTGCACAGTACAGGAACTGTACAAACACTGGCCATAAAAAAAGGAAAATCAAGGTAGTCAATTTATTTCCAGGAAAAACTGACAATCCAGTCAGAGTTTATGAACCACCTTCCTAAATCAGATCTGTCATCTTGACACCCCTGGCTGTGCCTACACAGTCATGTTAGTGGGTCTGTGACCTCCTGTTTGAATCCTCGTCTCAGGTTGGCTGAAAAGCCAACATATATATGGTGTGTGCTGGGAGTATCATGTACTACTTGTCACTTGACTGCTTTACCAAGGGCACATGTTGGCAAACTGTCATCAGAGAGTGCAGGTGAAGCCTCTAATGTCCACAATGGGCATGCACAAGGCAGGTTAAAACTTCTGCTGTGACAAACTACTGTGTAGTGTGTGTTCCTCATAAAAACTCTCAGTGATTGCTTCACATACTGCAGCATGACAACTTAGTTTTAGGCAAATGCTAATTAATTCATTGGTAGTATGATTGTGGCCATTCATAATATATATGAAACATTTTATTTTTTTTTAATTCTTATCTTGGACTCAGTTACTGCTTGAAGCAATCATTTAGCTGATAATCTTTTGAGAGGTAAAATAGAGAAAAATAGAGAAAATGGGGTAATTAAGGCTGTGTTTTAAAAGGACTTGATACAACAACCTTTTAAGTTGTGTTTTAAAATTAAATCCATAACATAAATTAATGGCAGTAATGTATGTCTATATGTGTGCTTATATATACTTACCTATCTATATATACACATATATTACAGAGAGCTTCCGTACTCCTGCATCAAAGTTCATGTTTTCTCCTGTATCAGAGAGTACATGCTTTATTAGCTGCCTTTAGAGTCTGAGGAAACAGCTGGAAAACCACACTACTCCAAAAAAGTTATTTCAGACCTCGTGAAAATTGGAGCTTACATTCAAAGTGTTTGCTAAGTTGTCTTGCAGTGAGAACAGTCTAAAACATTAGGAAACAGAACCTTTTATCCAGGGAAGTTTGTATTTAAAAGCTAAGGCTGTTGTTTTGCTATGGTTAAAATTTTTCAGTACCTCATGACACCATCTAAATTTTATGTTATACTGTGGGAAGTAAAATATAAATGCCCTTAAATCTGTTTTCATCTTCTCAGAAGGTGTGTATGTGCACATGTGTATACAAGGAATCAGATAACTTCTCTGCAGCTGCTCCAATAGCTGGCGAAAATATGCACTTGTTTGTTTATTTAGTTTTAATTATTTTAAAAATTCAGTAATTATTTGAGTGGGAAGTGGCTCAGCAGGGAAATTTTAAAGAAGATGAGATGTGTGACTTTGGATCCAGACATCATATAACTCTCTGTTCTGGTACAGTTATGTAACGGTCGAATGTAGCCCAGCCAAAAGATGAAATTTTAACAGATTTTTTTTTAACTTGCTGATCTCTGTTTTTATTGTTCATAAGCACATAATGATACAGGCAGGGTGTGGGGAGAATTCCCAATTCCTGATTGCTTTATCAGGATTCTGATCATGAGAAGCCAAGATTGTGAAAGGATGGCTAGACTATGTAGAAGTTCTTTCTCCCATTATAGAATTTTATTTCTAATATGACTTATTTATAAAATGGAGCAATTCAAATGTATTTTATGAGGGGGAGCTAGAAAGGGAAAAGCTGAAATTACTTGCAATTGTTGAACCTGAACTCCATTTTAACAGAGGGAGGAATAGATCAAAATTTATTAAATGCAGGATGAAGGACTATCAAAGCTATATTTTATTTGAAGTACTGCATATAATTTACTGACTCTTTCTCATGAGACTAATTGAGCCCTGTTGGGTTTTTTTAAACAGATATTCACCCATGTTCTGCAAAGCCCTGCATCAATAACTCAACATGTATAGAGACTGGTGATGGAGGATATATTTGTCTATGTGCCCAGGGATTTACAGGAAAAAACTGCCATCTCAAGAAAGGACCCTGCATTATTAATGGGTAAATATTGATTTCTGATGTGAATTTAAAATGCAGACTTCTGGTGCCTAGTATTCAACATTCTTTGCTAAGTGGAAATATCTCTGTGCTAAAATACCTGATGCTTTGATAGTTGCTGATATTATTATCAAACTGTACAAATCTGATCTGTTAATATTGTAAAGATTTACAAATTATCAGTATGATCTTATGGGCACATTTTGAGTGCTAAAAGAGCGAATTTGCACATTTGATTGTGGTGAATTTGTGCCTTCCCATGATTTTTGTAGACAAACTTGAAGTAACCTCCCATCCTGTATTCTCACTTCTAGTGAGGGATAAATGTATACACAAAGAATATACACTGGTAAGAACAGTAGCTGACACACAAGCTGTCTGCATGAAAGCATCTAGTCCAATAGCCTGTCATTTTTCTTAACTGACATATATTGATATGTCCATAGTGTACTGAAGGAGATAATCTCACTTCCATCAGAACAGGATGTGGGTGACCATTGCTCTGCATTCTTTAACAGAAATGGGACATAAGGAACAGCATTGCCAGCAGGTTGAGCTTTCTGCTCTGTCCTGGTGAGACATCTGGAGTGCTGGATCCAGTTCTGAGCTAACCAATATGAAAAGGATGAGGCCATACTGGAGTGAGTCCAGTGAAGGGCCACAAATATGATTAAGAGATGGGAATATCTCTCATATAAGAAGGTACTGAGAGCTTGGTTATTTAGCCATGAGAAGAGCAGGCTCTGAGGTGCTTGTCCATGTATATAAATACCTGATGGGGAGAAGCAAAGACAGAACCAGACTTTTCATAGAGGTGCACAGTGAAAGAGCAAGAGGCAATGGGCACAGACTGAAGAACTTTCAATGCACTGGTAGAGCTGCTTTAAAAAAGGAAGGCCTTTTTCTGTAAATTGATGAAATGTAAAAGAATTTAATATTTTCTAGCTCATCAAAGATCTGATCCTATAAGCATACAGAATGCCTTTCTGGCACTATGACCTTATAATCACAGTTTTCTTTTTGCAGATTGCCTTCTTGCTCTCTAGCTTTATATTGGTACCCTCTGGTTCTCTTTTTGCTCAGTGAGAGATCATAATGAATATTCAGATCTACCTTATGACTGAATCTTCCTGAAGACTTGTACAGTCTCATTTAAAGAACATTAACACCTCTCACTCTTTCTGGCAAGAATTGTTATTCTTCTACAACTTCATGTCAGTGGAATTTTTTTACCATTACTTTTAATTGGGAGATACTCACACAGTGCTGTCTGGGTTTACTTTCAGCCTCTAAGATAGCTACTCTGATTTGCCTGTTTTTCTTCATTGCAAATTAGGACATTTAAGTTCCTCTAAAGTGCCGTGAATCATATCCAGGCTACTTGCCTAATATAGGCAGTGTGAATAGCTTTCTCTGCTTTTCATCTGTAGAGCAAATATTTCAGTAATTCAACATGAACATACATTCTAACTATGCCAAAAAACAGGTGAGTTCCAAAGTACAGCATAAACAAAATAACATAGATTACTTCCATGTACTTCCTTAAAATCCTTAGGGTTTTAAATTGCTGAAACTAATTTTTGTGTTTATACTCTGTCTTTGAACTGCTCTTGAGCTAGTCTGGAAATCATGAACAGTTCTTCTTAAGGAAACAACATACTTGAAACAGTGATTCTTTTTCTCTAGGAAACTGTCTTTTTCTGGAAAATGGGCAGCAGGGTCTGAAAATCTTCTTTTAGTTCAAAAAGACAACTTTTCTCAGCATAAGCACTCTGTGTCTGCCAGTAATTCACAATCCATTAGAGAGTGCATCCCACATCCTGCAAAGAGACTTCATCAGGTGGTGTCATTTCATTCACATCTCACTTCCTCTCAGTTCCTCTCTGCCTCCGTGGTACTGGTAGCAAAGTTGATATTACCAAGCATGACTGCTGGCCCCTTAGTTAACATTCACAGATGGAACCAAGCGATTCACAAATCAAAATGTTTTTTCCAGTCTGTTTATATGTATCTGCATTAGTGACCTCTGTGTGGTATTTTGAAGTTTTTCTTTGAAGCAGAGCAATGACTAGTACTTTCTAAAAAGAAACCGGAGTATCTGGAAAGCAAAGAAGTGGTATGTACATGTTTCCAAAACTAACCCTTCATGTACCATGCCTTGCTGTGTTAAATGCCAAAAATGCCAAGTAATGAAATTCATTCAAGGAAATAAAAAAAATTAAGACTTCATTAATTTAAAGACATTTAAATTAAGCAAATCAAGCTCAGCAATAGTAATAAATAAAGAAAATTTTCAAAATTCTGTGTATTTCCTCTTAACTGGTTTTTTTATTTTGTTGCTCACATTTCTGAAAGGTTCAGAGAAAGTCTACACTTACATTCTCCAGCAATTTCTTCCCATTTCTCTAGAAAGTATTGAAATTCTACCCAGCCATAAAGGTTGAAACCTCTACACATTGTTATATTCAAACCAGCTTTTCCAGTTTTCCGTGGGACCTGTAAACTAAGAGAGGGTGGTAGACCCTAGAAGAAGTCCATAACCACTCAAGGACAGTACAACTGCAACTTCCATATTTTGCTTAAAGCAGATATAGTGGCTGGTTACTCTGTTAAAACTCTTTATCACCTCAAGTCATCACTAACAACAGCTATGCCAAAGCTCAAGGACAATGACATAATTTCTTTCCCAACACTTCTTCCAGACTTCCATTATGTTCTTTTAGTAGGTTTTTATTTTTCCAACATCTACAATGAAGGACAATGAATGAGGACAGAGAAGTTTATGTGGTAACAGCAGAAAACTGACAGATAATTCCTCTACCACGATACTCTGACTCACCTAACGGGTGGCAACCAAGTGTTTTGAGTCCCCAGTGAAGCCAGAAGCACTTGGAGTAATCTCTATCATAGTCTCAGAGCAATGGATGGGCATTAGAATAGCTCAGCCTTATTCTGACCAGTAGTCAGGGTGCTCTTGTACACAGGAGTTTACACGTCCTTTACAGTCATCTCATTCAGACATCAACAGATCTCTTAAATCCCTGTGTTCCACCATGGAAATCCCTAATGGCCCATTGCTACTGACCATTGCATATGTGAAATATCACTGACCATTGCATGTGTGAAATGTCTGCATCTGTGTCACTATAATGGTCATTACGCCTGGGACTTTCCCCTGGAAATGTATCACTTCAGTAACAGCTCAGGCTCTCCACCTGTCGACTGGTACTGCGCTGTATGTCTTCAGGTATGGATAAGTATTCGAAGTGTTGTCAAAGATGCCTGTCCTAAGCTTGCGGAATGTTTTTCATTTTTTACAAGGTAAGTTTTAAAAGCTTTGTTCATAGATGATGAATTGTCCTGAAAGTGGGGTTTGAGATTTATTTGTAAACCTGTGACCCAGAGACCCTTCAGTGCCAGCAGGGACAGCTAGAGTAACAAGTCCACTTTGCATAGATCCACTGAATTGACACATTTGTACCAGTTAGTGGGTGGTCCTATCTTTTGACATTACGCTCTGTAAGGCACAATTGCCTTTACAGGTAACAATTATTTCTCAGTTAATTTATGTCACTTAAACCATAGCACCAACCTATTAGTTGTTAAGTTCTTAAAGAATTTGCAGAAATACTTGATTTCCTGTGATCTTGCTCTCACATTCCCATCGCCTTTACCAAGGCTGACATGGTCTCCTTTTTTTTTTTTCTTTTTTTTTTTTTTTAATTATCTCTATAAAAATGTTTGGTTGAACAGCCATTTGTAAGAAAGTATCTGTTTGCATGTTAATTTTTTTGTGTCGTGGAACACCAAAGAGGCAGAATAAAACCAATCAGCTTTACATCTGGTTTCTATGGCAGAGTGTTTCGCTCTGACAATACAATATATAGATTATTTTATGAATAATCAGGTAGAAAAGAAGCAACCATGCTGCTCATGTCTTTGTTCTCTCTTGTCTGAATAGGTGTTCAGTTGAGTAGCTCCAAGCATATGAAAACAGTGGGAAGCTTAATTTGAATAAATGTTTGAAATAATTTAAAATCCCTTCACAGCTCTTCAGGTTGAATTTATATACTAGAGTACTAATCCTGCCCGAAGGGTCAGCAGAAGATATTATAATCTATATTGACAAAGCTGTTGAACAAACTCATTCTTGATTCAACTTCATTGACTTTAGTGGATTTACGTTTGGATTTGGCTATTCTAAAGAAAACCAGCTCCCTTTTGTTATATAAAGTGTTTCCTAATAGCTTCTTTCATTGGACATTAGTTTTGTCTATTGTTTGTTTGTTATCTTTTCTAGCTCTCCCTGCCAGAATGGAGGAACGTGTGTTGATGACAAGGGTTTTGCACCCCATGCCTCCTGTCTGTGCCCTTCTGGTTTTGCTGGCAACTTCTGTGAAATTGATAGAGATGACTGTGAATCCAACCCTTGTAAAAATGGAGGAACATGTACAGATATTGGTGTGGGTTTCAGCTGTTTTTGTCCCCATGGCTATACAGGAAAGCTCTGCAGCAACCGTGTTATATTCTGTGCAAGTGGCCCATGTGAGAATGGAGGGACTTGCAGTGAACATCCCCAGGGAGGCTTCAAATGCATCTGTAAACCAGAATTTGTTGGTGTGACCTGCAAACATTCCAGCAAAAATACAAGTCTTTCTGGAGTGAATATAGAGACAAAGCATACGCAGAATTCCAAGCCACCCTCAAAAGCTCATCATAGTTCAGTACATCAACAAGAAATTCTGAAAATAACGGTGAAAGAAACAATCCAAAATGCAGATCCTTTTCTGAGTAGAAGCCAGGTGATCTGTTTTGTTGTTCTGGGCTTGCTTACATGTCTTGTTGTCTTGGGTACAACTGGGATTGTGTTTCTTTCAAAATGTGAAATGTGGCTTGCTAATGCCAAATATAGTCATCTCCTGCGCAAGAAAAAGAACTTTTTTCTGAAGTCTAACAATGGGGAAAACCTCTCAGTTAATATTATCTTCCCAGAGAAGATCAAATTGACTAATTACACTAAGAACTACACTGCCATCTAGGCCCTTGAAAGCCGAGCAGCAACTTGCAACTTGCAACTTTTCATAGCAATATGTAAAATTTATTGCCTGTGGTTGGCCTCAGTATTTGTGGGTAAATTTGCTGTAAATTGTGCTGAGTGATAATGAAGAAATGTAATGTAACTGTCTTGCTAAAGATTTTTTCATTCCCCAAAACAAAAGGGAAAAAAACGTTAAAGAGCAAGGAATATTAATTTTATTTCTTTTTAAGGCAGCTATTTTTTGTAAAATAAAAAATCATTTACCACTGGAACTGTATTGCAGCTTTCTTGTCTTGTGCATAGTTTATTTGGCAAATATGGTACTTGTAAATTACTCAATGATGCCTTTTTTTTTTTTTTTAATAAACAGCAGTTAAGGGCTATACTGATTTCTTTATTCATTTGCAAATGTTATACTACAGCAAAGTCCACAAGTGTCTCTGCTTAATTCTTCTGCTGTATGCAGTAAAGACTTTAGAAATTGCGACCAATGCTCATTCAGGAGCAAATTCGCACTGGTGTCTGATCTATTCAGTCAGTTTTGCTATTTTTATGTGCTGATAAGAGAGACTACTCCTTCTATAGAATCTTTGAGGTCTTTGGGGTATTGATTTCAGGTTAAAGGTCTCTTGCTTGAAATGCTGCATCTATCAATTGTTCTATTTATCTATTTTAAAGAGTTAAAAAGTTGTTCAATGTCTTTGCTCACACTTTCTTTTTAGAGACCTTTTAGAGTTTTAAAGGATCTGATTCTGCCTTTTCTATAAATACTCTTTAAAGAACTCTGGTGAGAGAAGTATCCTTCATGCCTGTGTCATGGGGATAAAAGAAAAGATATCATGTGTCACCTGAAATAGAACAGCTGCTTTTAGTTCTTCACTTCTGCTCTTTCTGTCACATTTCAAGGAGAGGGCAAGGTTTTCAAGAATTAAAAGCAGCACTGGCAAACAGGCAAAGGGTAATAAAAGCCACAGAACTGTCAGGGATCTGAGGGTACTAGTAGGTCTTAGTGTCCCTGAGGAGCCTCAACTGGGGCTCTTGCCCACCTCTTGCCCACAGATCCATTTCAGGTCAGCCCAGTGCTATTTGTTCTGTTCTGAGCTATACTGTAGGGGTGCTGGTCTCCACCTCTGCCTGCTGATGGGCTTTGGACTATCTGCTGTAGTAGGTAGCCCATCTGCTGGATGGACCCTCTGTATGTGTGCTGCAGCCCTATCTCCTTTTGCTCCTGAGTGGAGCCCATGGATGGACCTTGGACCTGGTTCAGCACTTGCTATATCTGGAACTGTTGATGGACCCCATTACCAGCACCGACTCTGGCAATTGTTCAGCTTCTGTGAGACTGTGCTGCTGGTGAAGGAGTGGGTATGTCCCACCCTGGGGCATGACCCTCCTGGGGCTCCCAGCTTCCTTTCCTAACTGGCCAACCTGACCCTGACTGCTCCCTGTGAGAAAAAGAAACAAAGAAACAAGGAGAAAAGAAAACTAAAACCAAAAACCACAACAAAACCAAATAATTTTGAACTGCAGAGAGTAAAGGTATCATTAATTGCTGTTAAGTAACAATTTCCCCAGCCATCCTAGATAGGAACTATTAACAGCTTCTTCTAAGCTGTCTCATAACTATGCTATTCCCAAATCCACTAACAGCTGCTCAATTGAAGACTTAAAGCACATACAGTTTATTGATTGGTATGTATACATAGGAAGTTTGTGGTATTGCTGATACTAAAGGCACATATGGCTTTACAATGTAGTACTGAAAGTTTTCAGATACTGTCATGGAAATTTGACTTCTAGAAAACAGGGTGTGAATTTTATGGGAAGCAGATTCTCCCTCTCAAAATTCTTGTTTGGAAGACAAATATTCATCAAACCCAGCAACTTTTCAGTCAGTTGTAGTGAAGTCTGAAGGTGACTTAGAAACCCAGATGAATGTAAAACCAAGTAAACCTTTCAAGCCATGAAACGTGAGTCTCAGGAGTTGACACATTTCTCTTAAAGCAATATCTTTTAAACATATAATTGAGTTTTGTGCATTTTTATGTGTTTGGTTATTAGAAATATATCAGTTTTGAGATAATCAGAAACATGGATAACTCCACTGTGTAGCTTGCAGCTTTGATTCCAAAGCAGTTACACCTTCAGATATCTGCTAGGAATCAGTGGTTACATTCCTGTGTTGGCTGTACACCTTCACCCTCCCTTTCTGCAGATACTCCCTCAGCCCTTTTAGCTTTTTCTGCTCCACACCAGAGCAGGGCTTTAAGAAACAAAGCTTTGTATTTTAAACATAGGAAATTTAGGAAATTATAATTTATAAACTGTTGCTTTTTTTTTTTTTTTTTTTTTGGCCATGGTGACCTAGTCAGCAGCTCCTCCATCACAGTGTATTTCGTCATATGTAGGCAGGAGTACATTTTTGAAGAAAAAGTCATTTGCTCAGCATGAAAAATAAGATTTCAACTCCCAATATCCTTCCTATCATTGGTGGTGTCAGTGAACAGTATAGGAGGCTGCTATGGTCCTGCTATACTCTCCAAAGGGAGTCTGGAAAAAGTAATAGGTGTCATTAGCTTCTCTATTCCAGAAAAGAATTAAACACATATTTGTTTCTCATTTCTGTGCTTTTGGTGTAGTGAATAGCTACAAAGATTTATCACCACATCAGTCAAAGAGAACCAGGATGATGAAAATGATTTAAGTTAGAGTGTTTGGATCAATAGCCTTCAACAGGTTTCCAAAGCAAGATGTTTAAAAGAAGCATTGTGCATCAACACTGATGTATGAGCAAAGAGAAGACAGAGCCTTGATACATGTCAATTTTAGGGTAATGCTGCATAGTATTTACTGATGGACAGAGAACAGCATATCTGTGATACCCACTACTGGTGTACCAAGCTGTATTGCCAGGTCACAGCCTTTGAGTTCTCAATGCTCTCCCTTAGTCAATCAATGATGTGTCTGAGATTCGAACTCACTTCTGCCTTACTGCCTGTGAAAGCAAGAAAAAAGATAAGGACACCTAGGCTGGGGGATAGGTCGGGACAGTGGGATGGTTTGTTAAGTACAGTAGCTCCCTCTTGTCCCCGGGATATAAGAGAATATATTATGTATTTTTAACTATCTCCCTTTGAATCATCTTAGCCTCTGTTCCTGATATTTTAACAAAAAAAAGACCCATAGATGTTCTACAAATACCTGTTTTTCAGAGATAGGTTGTGGATATTTTTCTGGGTTGTTTGTTTGGGTGGGCTGGGTTTTTTTGGAGGGGAGGAGGTTGTTGACTTTGTTGTTTTGTGAGAGAGGAATACTTCATAGTCATGGTAGGGGAGAGGTCTGTCTGCAGTAAAAGAACATATGAAGTGACAATCACTTAATTCTGGACAAGGATATCTAAATAGATAAGATATACATGGCTTTTTACTGCCATTCTTGAAATCAGTCCATAAACAAATAAGGTATGCATTGATTTTGATCAATAAGTATTCCATTTGTAAGTGCTAAACCATCTGCTGCTGATATATCCACAGCAGCCCAGCCAGTTTGCTCTCTGGGGTTGATAACTTGAGTTCTGTTTTCAAAGAAATATTTAGATGTCATACCAGGTGGAAAATGGTATTCCTGTTTAAAAGAGACATTCAACTTTTGAGGATGAAGCTGTGTTAAGGACCTGGTTGCAGGAATGTATATAAACCATCCCTGAAGACAACACCCCAGATTGCACTGCACGAGTACAATACTTTTCACAACTATGTCATTCCCTCTCCAAGTTCTCAAATCTGCCTTGGCAAATTTATTTACCATCACAACCTTAAGGGCAAAACAATTTGCTACAGATATAAGACTCTCTCTCTTTTTAGTTTTTTCTTTTTTCTTTTTTCTTTTTTTTAAATTTTATTTAATACAGGATTTTCCTGGCAGAACTATGTGGATGTTCATCCAGAGAACATTAAATTATTGCACATGTACTATACATACAGCATGAATTTTCCAAAATACATCCCATTTACTGTGCATTTCTTGTGAATGAGCCATGGAGAAATCTTGCATTCTTGGATGTCACACAGCTAAGAAAAATATCCAGTTCTGCCTGACTTAGGTGAAAGAAGAGTCTTGAGAGAAGACTTTTGTAGTTGCTCGATCCATATTGGTGTCAACACTTGAGGTCCATGGACCAGTTTTGTTGCATCTCTGTGGCCATTAAAAATGAAATCAACCCAGATAATGTACTGGGTATTAGATTTTGCTCTTATGACATCAAGTAATATTTTGAAGCTTCTCCTAATTTTTTTTTAAGGAAATGAAGATACGGTTCTTTTAAACTTTGCAAGAGAGGGAACAAGATCTTATATAAAGGGCAACGTTTCAGTCTCAAATATAAACTGAACTGTTGCTCTGGGATTTGAAGGAGCCATTGAATTAATTATTTTGTTAATTAGCTCTAAAACTCAAAATGATCCTTGAGATGGAGAACCTGTGCTGAAGCTCATCTCTGACTATGAGTCTCAGTGAAGTTCACAGGATCACGATGTAAAGTTTAGTCCTTATCAGTTGCACTCCAGACAAATTCTACAGGCACAGAACAACAGTCCTTTATTTTTAAGGTATCTCAAAGGTAAGTCTGAGCAATTTTAAAGATGCTAAAATATGAAGGTGATATAATATAAAGAAGAAGGACTGAGTCGGGGTTTAACAGGAGCTTTTATTAGACCAAAACTGTGATTATAATGTTTTGCCCCATAAAGCTTGAAGCAGAAATACTGTTTTGTACTTCCTGTCTCCATCAACCTTCCTCTTTGAAAACCAAGTCCTTGCTATTAATTGCAGTGTTGTACTATGTGTATCCGCTTGATGGCAGCATTTGAACACAGAACCGTTTGAATCTCTTCAAACTGTTACCTCCACATTTTACATCGGAAAGTTTGTAACCCGCTCTCAGTGATTGGTTATAGCAAAATGGCAAAAAGAGAGAACAAGAGCGTGCCAGTAATTCTTCGCCTGTAGATAACCACTGCCCATGACATGGTAAACTACAGCAAAACCACATGTATGGAGAAAGACAGCAGTGTTTCTCCAACAGAATTGTTGTTCTCATTTGGAATTCGACTGAGAGTAGAATTTAGCCATTCATTCAACTTGTACATGGCTTTTGATAGACAAAATGCAGACAGTTTGTGTTTTTAAAGTGTTCAAGGCCGTATTTGATGGGGCTTTGAGCAACCTGGGCTAGTTGTGTCCATGCCCACAGTAGCAGAGGTAGAGCTATGTGATCTTTAAGGTCCCATCCAACCCAAACCATTCTAGGATTCTATCATTTATAAAAAAATTTATATGAATGAAGATATCTCAAATGAACAGTCACTAATAGAAAATTAAGAATAAGGAAAGAGAAAGCAACAAGTATTTAATATAAATTCAGGTAAATGAAAAGATTTTTGGTACACTAGTATACTCTTATCCTCTCCCATTTTACTTGTATATTTTTTTTTAACCCAAAAGGGCATGCACAGCAACTTTGTCAATGATCTCATATTCATTCTCATGCTCCTCACACTGTGTAGTGAATTTTTTTTTTGCCTGTCTCTGTCTTACTGACTTTCACATATGTTCAAATTGGAAAAAGAAAATGCATGTTTCAATTTTTAAGAATCTTTTTTGTACCAAAGTCAAGGACAGAACCTCACTCAGATTTCCAGAGCAGACATAAGCATCTCCCACGTTGCTGGGAGTTGTGCATCTACAACATTTCTGTCCAGAAATAGTTAATATTTCAAGAGGCTAAATAAATGTATAGTTCATTGGAGTTATTCCATTCTACCTTTCAGTTTTTAAATTACTGGAAGTATTTCAAGAGTCCTGCATCTCATCATGGGGAAGTGTAAGTTTTAAAGGGATTCAAGCCTCTAATTTCACCTGTGCATGGTTTTCTTCCTACCTAATGGGACTTGGAGGACTAAGGAGATCTGACTGATTCGGTGGCTGGGAGCCTGGATTGCTCAGAGATATGAAAGGCAGTCTGTTTTCAGGGAATGTTGGAGCAGTCCCTGTAGTTTTGAGCCCAAGAAAGACTTAGAGATACCTCCTTGCTGAGAGAGAACAAAGATTGCCTGGAAGCCACAGATGAAAGCATAAGGAATCACGTGTGGGCTTACTGTTGGGAAAGAGCCATAAAGGGACCAAATCTGATATGGAGCTCTGTTTAGTTTTTCTTCAGACAACTGCAGGGCTGTTATACTCTAAGAGATCAGCTCAGCAGGGGACATCTTAGTTTTGTGCTTTATAGAGCATGTGCAAGGTTGTGGAAGCTAAGGGGGAGAAGCCGCAGCTTTATCAGGTTTGCTCTGCACAGCTGCCTGCAGGCCCAGCCCTGTTTTCCCCTTCAGAGAGATGGAATTGTCCAATAGTTTCAATGAAACCGCTGACATTACCTTGGGGTGTCGTCTTCCTTTTGAATATCAGTTCTTTTGATATTTTGCTCATTACTGCACAGATTCTGCATTGATCTTGGCTGGAGACTTTCATTTTTCTATCCTACGGTCATGATCTTCATAAAAAAAAAGTACTGATGAATGGAAAAGGGTGCAAAAAATTCAGGCTCTCCCCCAGCCTCAAGACTTTCCTCTCCAGAGAATCCAGTAAGAAAGGTTAGAGACTGTTAGCTCTGTTGGCCAAGTTACAAAACTGTGACATGCAAATGGCTTTCCAGTAGCTCCCTCCAGTTTCTAAGTAGGTAGATCCAGAGCCATCACGTCCACCAATACCATTTTCAGAAGTTATGAGTACGGGGGGAAAGGGGCTTGTTTAACACTATGCATAATAGTGTCTCCAATCTATCTCTGACACTAACTACATTGGCATGAATAAAAGCAAACAAATAGAGTGGTGGTAGAGCATTTGGCAATGGAAGATCATGCCCAAGCCAATGCAGACATAATCCACTAACAACTTTCACAAAGGGCTTCATGTTCTACTTAGCAGAGGCACACAAAAAAAGGAGAAGAAAACAAAGAAATAGCCTAGTTTAAAGAGACAATGGAATGGTGAGTCCAACCATTTGCTTTGAGGATGTGAAGTAAAACAGTGGGATGGTCTCCACAGAGTCCCAAGACACAAGAGGAATGAAGGCCACCCAGTTAACCTGGAAACAATGAACCTCAAAGTCCTTGTCATTCTAGCAGGCGTGACTAGCTTGAGGCAGGGGAGGAAATCTAAGTAGGTGGCATAGCTAGGAGAAGCAGGGAATTTCGACTTTTTTCTTTCCTTCTGTTCCCCCTGAGATGTGCTGGTTGGATTTGTGATACTCTACCCAATTATTTACAGGCAGCAGGGTATGGGTGACCACTACAAGATGACAAGCTGGCCATCCTGCTATGGATGAGTATCTAGTATCCATCTCACAGTTTGAAGAGAAGTAGGAAGTGAGGAGGCTGAAATGGGATTGATGATATTCAGCAAAGACTATCCTAAATGCTTGAGGTGTTGAAGGGCTGTCTGTGTCCTGATGTTGCCTATAGCTAGGCAAAAATAATGTCGTTCCATTGAGTAGGAACATGATGTGAGTCTTTCAAAAACGCAATTGTAGCTTAAAAGGATTCCTTGCTGTTCTTTCTCTTCTGCAGTCTTTGGAAGAACTTGATGTAGAGGAGAGAAAATGTTATTAAAACCTGTGGTACAACTGTTGGAGCATTAAACTATCAGCATAAATAGGTCTTCAGATGTATTCACATAATAAATGCTTATGTATGTTCTGTCTCTTGTGGGCAGTGCTGAGTTTGAAAATGAGTGAGTTTCCACTGAAAAAGTTCCAGCTAAGGCTGGCCACAAGCCTCTGCCCAATCAATATTTATGTTTTTCCTACAGACACACATTTGCCCTAAAGTTACAGTGAATCCAACTCATTGTGTATAAAGAAAAAAAATGTAAAAAATTAAAAATAAAAAAAAAATAGGAGTAGTTTGAACATGGACAGTGTGTGCTTGAATGTTTGCAAGGTGCTTTAGCAGGCCATGGCTGTGGTAGTGAACAATGCTGTGACTAGATGGTGCACTTGCTATATCATACATGGAAACTGCAAATAGAGTGGTGACAGCTGCTCCTTACACAGGTATTTATGAAAGCCCTGGTAGTGATTACTGTGTGCATGGGTCTTCATGTTTGGAAAAGGGTGTTTACATCTATGGGAAAAGTGAGAATTCTGGGTTGTGAGAACATGTATTAAGAACATATTCAGTATAATAAGTGCACAGCCCCACCTGCAAAAAAACCCAACCAACCAACAAACCAACCAACCAACCAACCAACCAAAAAAACCCCTAAAAACAACAAAAACAAAACCAAAGAGAAACAAAGAAACAAAGAAACAAACAAACAAAAACCCAATAGTATTTCTGTCCAAGCATCCAGCAAGCCGTATGTACTACTATTTATATTTGTACTACTATTATCTCAGTGGCACTTGCAGTATAAATCCTGCATGTACTGAAACTTATCTGACAATTCTCTTTCTATGAGCATGTGCTGGGGCTGCAATAGCAATGTCTGAAGCAAATCATCAACACTCAGGTTTCCCATGCTTAGTATCTGGCTTGGACTAATGTTATTGTAAGTCTCAGCAAAAAACAGCTTGGTTTCCAAGAATGAGAAGAGATTGTCTCTTCCACTTGTTATTTAAAAATAATCAGACAGTTGTGTTGAAGCATAACAGCACTTTTCTGAGGGCAGCTCATACAGACTGAATGTCCTTTTGATATGAGTTTTATTGGGATGTCATGAATTTCTAGTTATTAATGCAATAGTTAAAACAAGTGTGAGGGGAGCAGATGCTAGGTTTATTGGAAACAACCATTCCATGTAGAGGTCAAGCCTTTTAAAAGTAGAAGTACACCTCCTGCAGGTCAGAGATCAACCCTCACAACATCTTAGAGCTTCTGGCTGAAATATATTCTCTCACAGATAACAAATTATTGTGCCTTAACAGTCCTCGTTACAGGCTGCTTGAAGCTGCCTATTCTGGAGCAAATAAAAAAGTAATTGGAGTTGTTTTGTCTTTCAGTGAACTCAGGATATCTTGTGTTTGTTGTGAGCTGCCAGTTGTGCATGATTACAGGATGCAGCTGGCTGTGGTGACCTGTTATCCTGCAGAAGCATGCGGTTCTCTGAGCCTGAAGTGTGATGGACCTCAGATCCTTACTCTGAATTCCTTCCAGTGGCAGAAATGGGTATTTTAAGACTGTTAGACTGAAAAGGTTCGTAATGTTTATTCAAAGCTTGCCTGAGATCCTTGCTTCTGAAAAGGACAAGTGGGAAGAAAATACATTTGCAGTTTGATTCAATTTTTGCATGTGTGTGCATGTGTCTGAATAAAGATTTCAGGATAAAAGGTCTTATTCTGAAATTAGAACTGAAACTGGAGCCACAGAGAGCCCTGGGGTTGTGTTCTCATTTGACTGAATGCATTCTTTTCAAAGTTCAGTGAGAATATCATATGGTTGTTGGGATATTTAAGATTAGTCCTTCACAAAGCACTGTGCATCACCCATATGGCAAACTTGTTTTGCTTTGGCACATGACTGTTGGTGAGGTTCAAAAGTTTTGGCTAAAGCAAGGTTCCAGCAGTTCTTTCATTCTATCGGAATGGTCAGGTTTTTTTCAACAACTACACACTACAGAGTCAATTTCTACTTCAGAGTTAGTATTTTGACGTGAAGGAACAAAAAAGGAGCTGTGAATTGCACTCTTGTACATATTTAAAAGTTTAACTGAACTGATTATTAAAAAAATGTAAAATTAAAAAAAAAATTAATAAAAGAAATAAGTACCAGCTCTTCTTTGAAGCAGCATTACTGAAAAGTTAGTCTTGTTGTGTTTGCCTCTTGGATCCTTTTTTGGGCCTACAAGGAAGCTGGAGAGGGGCACTTCATCAAGAAATATAGTGATAGGACAAAGAGTAATGAGTTCAAACTGAAAATAGGGAAATTTAGCTCAGATATAAGGAAGAAATTTTCTACTGTGAGAGTGGTGAGGCACTGGAACAGATTGCCCAGAGAAGTTGTGGATTCCCCATCCCTGGAAGTGTTGGCATTTTAGATGGGGCATTGAGCAACCTGGTCTATTGGCTAACCATTCTATGATTCTTTCCACAATAACTTTGCACAATAAGTAAGCGTGGTTTAAGAGGGCTGAAGGCTTTTCTTGGGCACAGGTATTTTAGAAAGATTTTTCCCCAAGGTCACCACAAAGGCTGGATAGTAGTGCAGGTTTAGATTTTGAACTCTTTGTTCCTATGGAAAACACCAGTAGAATATCGTTTTTGTTTGTACCTCTTAGAAACACATCTGGATGAAGCATAAGGTTGACTTAGATAAACTACATTTTAGTGTGCACTGGTTTTGACTCTCATTCTGAATTCTGGTCTGAGTTCCTTCTTTAATCAATAACACTGAAGTTCTTTTAGAATAAAAGCTTCAATTAATGAATGTCACCTGATTCTTTTTGAAGTCCCGTGAGAGATACTTATTTTTATTTTCCTCAAATCTAAAGAAGTGATGCCTTGCCAGGGCCTTGACTTCTGATTCTAATTGCTGCCATCAGGCCCCAAGACTTCTAGGTCTTCAGCCACTGGGCACATATTTTCCATGGGCTGGGTTTGCTCCATAAATGATACAGCAGTTGTAGGGCAACTACTAACTGACCTCTATGGAAAAAAAGGCAACCTTGATCACACTCTGTCTACTATCCTAGAGCTGCTCCTCTACTCAGTTCTTCTTGAAATATTGCATGACATTTATTCCATAATGAAGAATTTAAGAGAAATTTCAGAAGTTTAATTCCTTTTTTTTTCTCTTTTGTGTACTAGTTTTTGTGCCTGTGGTCAGATGGTAAAACATACTGCGCAACAAGCAGTGGTATTGCTTGCAGCTGAGTAAACCCTCTTTAAGCTTACTAAAGCTAATGAAATGGCATTTTGTTTTCGAGTAGGGATATAGACTCTGTTAGCATAAAATAGTCAAAGGGTAGTTGTATTAACCAGTGCAGGAGTGAGTTTGAGCTGGTAAAGCATATGTGCAGAGGAGGTTGAAGAAACAGAAGGTTTCACAGGGGCAGGGAGGTGACTTTAACTGTCATGTTATGACAGTATGTGATCATTACTTTTCTGGGCATGGCCCTTTGTTCTAGTGCTTTGATGGATGTGTTAAATCCTACTTGGCACTGAATCTCTGGAGACTCAGAGTGCAGAAAAAATAAAATAAAATAAAATAAAAAATAAAATAAAATAAAATAAAATAAAATAATAAAATAAAATCCACTATATAGTGCTAGTTGAGTGTTAAGCTGCATGCTCAGGAGAGCTTGGAGCTGGAGAGCAGGGTAGCTGTGTCAGCTCAGCACTGCCTCTGAGGCTGTGAACTCATTCCCTAGCTGGGTTTTTAGGTCAGGACAGTGATGCTTTGATGGAGCTGTGCTATTTCTGCTTCCACAGCCTGTGCAGTCAATGTGCCTCTCCAGTCCTCCAGGTACTGTGGGTTGCCCAGACTAGCTGACCTAGGGCTCCTGAGTCATTTGGCTTCCTTGAAAACCCCATTCTTAAAACTGCCCTACTGAACCTAAGGGAGAAGCTGTGAAAGGACAGTGAAAAAACTCAGTACTTTCTCATGTTCATGTTCTTTTACCCTCTCCACTTTTCTTATGACTTTATAATTTAAAGCAAACTAAGCCAGTAGTAGTTAAATCTGAAAATCTGTGAAATTTCTGTTCACAGGTACTGGTATCATGAAAAATGCAAAGTAAGTCATGTCTGTTTTGACTACCAGTAGACTGCCTTTACCTACGTGATAAGACTTAAATTGTGCAAGCTGGGAGACAAGTGTATTTTTCACTGTGTGGAAGCAGCAAATGTTGGTGAAATAGAACATTCCTGAAGAAAAAGGACTCTCCATTGCTTAACAACTTTATAGAAGGTGTTTGAGGGAACAAAAGGGGGTGAACAGGTACAGTGTCTGTATGAAAACTTGTCATGGTACTGAATAGTAAATGGATGAAAACACAGCAGAAATACTTCTGCATGCCTGGATGTTCACATGAACACTGCACAGTCAGAATTCAGTTCTGCACCCTCCCATAGTCCACTCATTCATTTTGTTTCTTATATAGGATCAAACCCTCATAGTGTTTTCTCTCTTCTAGAATAAATCTAAAAAATCACACTCACATACACAAAACATTCTTTTACTCATAGGTTAAGTTTTTAACAATGCTACAAGAAAGAAGTGTCAGTAATGATACTGCATTCTTTCAGGTAAGAGCAGAATATCAACTACCTTCATTCTCTTTGGGTCCTGTCTTGCAAACCATAGTGCTGGTGTTATTTCTAGAAAAGATCATGAGAGACACCAGTTGCATTTACCACCTGGAAGGACAGTATGGCAGTTTGGACATTCACCAACTGAACAGAAACTTTCCTTTGAACTCAAACAGATTTTGGTTCTCTTGAATTATTATGGGTTTTTTTGTGCCAAGTGCAAGAGATATTGCAGAAGAAAATTAAAAACACAACCTGATTTCTTTTTTAGATCTCCATCCTGTTCTTGTGGACCAGAGATTTGGCTGAGTAACCAAGCATCTGGAAGCTCCCAAAAAGCATCTTCAAAGGTTTAAAGGCAGATTTTTTACAAGATGGTTTCTGATGGACTGTGCACCCTTCTATAAATAATAGCATCATCTGTGTGTACATCTGCACACATACCAGTCACACTGAGTCTACCTGTGAATAGGTGTCATTGATCCAAATAAAGTGATAGTTGTGTCATTTTTTTCATTTGCAGTAAGTCCCTGATTGGCTGTGTTCCCACAGAATGATTTTTTCCCACCTTCTAAAGAGATGATAATTTTCTTTTGCTATAACTTTGGGCTTGAGTGCCTGTTGGCTTTTGAGAAAGGGGCAATAGCACTGGGAATTTTATTCAGAAAATGTACATATGCAATGAACAAAAATAACCTGTACTAATGACAACCACTCTTATAAGAAGAATTTGAAGTACATGTGGCTCTTTCAGCACTCCCCATCTCTCATTCTATTTAAAAGTCCCTGGCAATATGTTCATCCTCTGGACAGAGGGAGAGGACAGACATTATTTAGCAAAGGGGCGGTTATCTGATTTCACTGACATTTAGAGAACATCAGAATCACAACAAAGCTGGGGTGAGAACTCTTTTGGCAGTTACTGCAGACATACAAATTCAGTGCCTAATACTGATGACACAGAACAGATTTTCCTGTTTGTGTTGTCGAAACTTCAAAACCAACTCAGAGCTGAGCCTCTTTTCCCATTTGTATATCCCTGGTAAACAAGCAGGACAAACTTAGACAGAGCAAAAAAGGAGTCTTGTACAAGTGTCCAGACTACAGACTTCATTTGAAGAGTTAAGGTATTGATTTTATATATGAGGAAAAGTTTTCTAGTTCCATCTTACTACTAAGCAGCACTTAGGGTCTATTTATTTCTGTCCTGTTGCACAAGAAAAGAAGTCTGACTTGCAGCAACACAATTTTGTCCTCTGTCTAGTCAAGTGAGCAGAATTACATGCAGAAATGCTCAGAAAGGAGGATGCACACAGGTAAACTACCATCCCTCTTTATGTTTGTGGATCTTCACTCATAGCTGGTCACAGAAGTCTTCAGCCTTGACTCTCTTTATTTAAGACTAGCTCAGTGTAACTTGGTCGAGGTCCCAGTTTAAGTATTCTTATTTGTCTCTGGAATCTGTCTGAGGGTAGAAGTACAAAGTACCATGAACTGGTAGCAAGAATAAAACCCAACAATCTGAGTTCTTTTCTGTGACCCTTCCCATTCCCCAGAATCTGCATTTCAGCAACTTTTTTGCCATGACTGTCTTAGGTGATTTCAGGAAATCACACTAGCCAGTAAAGGACAGGTGGAGAAATGGCCACCAAGTTAAACCCTAAGCAGTTCCAACACTTTCTGAAGAGATGATGTGAGAAGGATTGCAGGAGCTGTGAGTGGGGACTGAAAGGTAATAATGCGGCATTCAGAATTCACTGAAGCAAAGGACTGATGGCCACAAGCTCCAAAGACAAAGAGCATTCCAGAGGAAGCCAGAAGCCTTGTTCAGTCACCCTGATTCATACAATAATTAATTCTAGGTGTAATTTCTGAAGGCCGAGCTCTTGCAGAACTGCGAATCTTCTGTCATAAACTTAGACGAGAAATGTACTTGGTAATGCGGAGCTATTTGTGCCATCTGGCAGCTGTCAACTTTTTCTATTCACTTCGCCCCTACTAATGCAAAACACAGAAACTGGACCTTTTACATCTTGCTATGTGAAAAAGTTTGGTGTCCAGAGGCTTTTTAAGGCCAAACCAGTGCACTTTTCTGGTGCCTGCTATCTCAGCAAGCATTGCAAACATTAATAATGATTTATCCTGGTCAGCAACAACCATATATTCCTCCTTCCTCTAATATTCCTTTATGGCAGCGTGTTTTCCAAGAACATTGCACATGTCTTCTTAAATACCTGAAATTCACCCCAAACACTGCTTCAGAAGGATTTAAAAAACAGCTGGTGTTTATCTCATTGCTATCTCCATTCTTAGCTGCAGTTTGCTGACCTCCACCATTTTATCAGAGATTACTTTTTTTTTTCTTTTTTGCCAGAACATTTACAGCTATTCTCAAATCTTTTTTAGTCAGTGCTGACACTTTGCTATAAGCCACCTGTGACATGAAGTGATTAATTTGCTTGTTTTCCATTTGTGTTTAGTCCTGTGAGGAGGGGAACTTGGGTCAGGCAGGACCTTCAGATGAAAGTGGAGAGGTTGTGTCTTCCCTGGAGGGGACAAGTGGGCAAGGCAAGGCAGCAGGCAGGAATAGCTGCAGCAAGCAGCCAGGAGCAGCCCTGCAGCCCTGTAAAGAGACTGATGAGAAGGCAGTAAGAGACAGCAGCCAGACCTTCATGGGGAGGGAAAGACACAATCATTGGACTAGGTACTCTAGATTTGGAGTGGATGGAAACTAAGCTTGGAAAAAGGTTGTTCCCCAGAAGAAACAGTGAACAAAGACAGTTTGGTTTGTAAAAGCCTTTAGCCTGCTCTGGAGCAACTAGATTTCCGTATATCTAAAAATGGGGAATTATAAACCTAGATTTTGCAGATTAAAGGTTATATTTTCTTAGTTATTTGTTTGTTTTGTCATAGTTGGGGGTACAGATACAGAGGAAAAAAGTCTAGACAGCCTTGTCTTAAAGCTCTGGTTCTTGTGGTCATGGTCCCGCTTTGCAGTGCAAGAATAAGCAGAAGAATGATTTCTCTGGTGACATTGACTACTTCAGGCTGGATGTCAGCTCCATGGAATGTACCAGCACTTCCTTCACTATGAGGGTGATGAGGCACTGGAACAGTTTGCTCAGAGGAGGTGTGGATGTCCCATCCCTGGAATTGTTTAAGGCTAGGCTGAATGGGATTTTGAGCAACCTGATCTAGTGGAAGGTGTCCCTGCCCTTGGCAGGAGGGTTGAAACTAGATGATGTTTAAATCCCTTCATAGGAAGTGACCATTCTATGATTCTATTATTTCAATATATAAAAAAAAAAAAAAAAGAATGAAAAGCTGTTCAGAACAACATGCTCTGAATTGACATTTCTTTGTTAGGATCATCCCTGCCTAGGAAAGATGCTCTGGTTCTGCTCTCTGGAGGCTCCTCTAAAGACAAAAGCTTTTGATGTTCATGAAGTAAATTAAAATCTCATGTATTTCACAGACTGGCCTTGCAGCACCTCTCTTTGCCCTGAGGTGCTCAGCTACCTGGAAAGCCCAGCTCAATGCACAACTGAGCTCACTTTAATACCTGGCAGAAAAGGAGAAATCTCACTGTAATTCTCTGCAGCTACACATTTCAGATGAGAAAAGCATAGGGAAAATAGTAGCAAACAAATCTCTTCTCCTTTTCAGCAGAAAGGTATGGTGCGTGAACCTTATTTTTTGGGAGTTCTGTGCCTTTAGATTGGAAGTAGTGTTCATGGAGCACTCCAGAGCAGTGAGATTTTCTGCGTCAGGATGTCACAGTGCTGTGAGCACGCCTCACAGGCAATTGGTTGCCAATCCCCAGAACAGTGCCAATTTCAGAAATGAAAGATGTTGGTGGGGGTGCTGCTAACCACACATCTTAGGTTCCAAAAAATAACATATTACCTGGGCGAAGTCCATCTGCTGAAGCTGTAAAAATTCTGAGCTCTCAAAGGCCATAACAAACCTCACTGTGGAAACTTGATTCTCCACTATTCAAAGAAATTTTCCCTGTTCAGCACCTTGCCAAAAGTCTGCAAGGTTCTGGCCTTACAAATTTCTCTAAGTTCTTTCTTGGTTCCATTTTACTTTTATCCTACTCCTCCAAGATACCAAGTCACCTCTGCTTGTAACAATCCCAATTTTCCATTTGTAACTTATTTTTGAATATCTGTTCTCAGAATATTGCAGTTTATTTGTAACATAGTATTGTCTGTATTTCTGAACTAAGATCAGGGTCCCAATGCAACACACCATATGAAAACAGAGTGGGAGGCAAATCACCATCCCAAAAGCATACAAACTATAACAGAGGGAGGGATGAGAAAGTGGGAAGATGAACCACGAGGTGGATGAGATTTGGTTAACAGTTGATTATGACTCAGGAAACAAGTCTGAGCTGGATAATTAGAGCTGCTGTCTTACACTCACAGACTGATGGCATAACCCCAGCCTTATCTGCTAACATGGTGTAAGCATCCCAAGGGTTGGCTGCGTGCAGCATTATTTGAACCAAGACTGCAAATATGTCAGCTCTGATTCCAGGACTCCTCTATAACACTCCTCTGTAATTGTTTCCTCAAAAGCAGAACTAAAAGAATTGAGCTTGATAGAAACTATTTTATTCTGTTTCATATGTTTGCAGCTCCTACCTCCCAAGAATCTGTTCAGCTTGCTAAAAAAATGAAATTGCTACAGATGGATATTTCTTTCAATTACTGTAAAAACATGTAACAAAGCCTCTGGCGTGCCAAGAACCAAGCATCAAAGCTCAAGAGCTTACATATTCTATTAAGTGGTTTAATATTGTAGAGAAGAACAGAAAAAATACAGTGTTTTGTCCCTCATGGCCTTCTTCAGGAGACCTCAGAGAGCCAAAAGGTTGCTGTTTCTCTGGTCTCCCTGCTCTAATATTAAAACACTTAATAGAATATGTAAGCACTTGTGCTTTGATGCCTGGTTCTTGGCATGGCAATTACAATTCATACTGGTTTGATGATTTGGGGTGGTCTGTTGGAGATTATTCTCCCCTCCTGTTGAGATACCACAGGAAATACAGACCGGGTGCACAGACTTTTCCTTTTTGTCTTGGGTGTAGCTGCTACTTTTCCTTGCACTACTACTCATAACCTCAAAAAAACTTTTCATTCAAAGGGAATAGCTGCAGCTGAAGTAGGTGGATGGGCTCACAGCTCCTACTCCCCAACAGAGACTTTCTATTAGATAGACCCATATGGGGCTGCAGAGTGAGGCACACATAACACTAGAAACACAAAAAGAGCTGTAATTTCAACTCTGACAGAAAATTTTTTTCTTCTCTTCCCCCCCCCCCCAAACTTCCTCTGAGAAGTTTTGGTAATTATCTCAATAGTTTATCTTTGGTCCGTCTCTACTTTTCAGATTGGACTATTCTCTCACTCTTATTACTTCTATATCAATACAACTTCATTTGGACATCTAACAAAGACTCATATTAGTCCACTGTCTGAAAATATGCCAATCTTTTCTAATTTTAACAGCAGGAATAAGGAATAAGTATTTCCTAAATTCTGCACTCCCCCTTCACCAGCTCAACACTGGCCTAAATCAATCTCTCTTCTAATGCTTTGTGATTGCTATAATGAAATACTTTGGCTGTGTATTAGATGTGGAAACATGTTCTTAAGCCTTGTTTCTAATTTTAGAATGAGTATTATGAGGGATTTCTATTCTTTGTTCATTTAAAATCTGATTTAATTGCAGTAGAAGAGGCTATTGAAGGAGATCACCAAAATACTCAGCTGAGCTTTGATAAACCTGTGTTTCTCATTAAGATGAGGGGAATTAATTGTTTGTGAAGTTTCTTTCTTTCCTTCTTCCATCTGCAGTCTAGGCAAGTTCCTAGCTTGAGCTTTTATTGATTTGGAGGAGTTTTTAGCTACATTATTAAGTATATCCAACAACAACAAACATTTAGAACTTCACACACCATCTCTAGAGCTCTTCAAAAACTTGTAGACAAATTCTTGTCTGTGCCAGAAAATCTGTGTTAGTATCACATCATAGAATGGCTGAGGTTGGAAAGACCCCCTGAAGCTCATTTGGTTCAAGCCCCCTGCTCAGGCAGGGCCCCCTAAAACCATGTCCAGGCTCCGTTTTAGTACCTCCAAAGCAGTAGAGTTCATAACTTCCATGAACAACCTGTACTAGTGCTCAGCCACTGTCACAGTAAAAACATGTTTCCCTGAACGCAATTTATGCCCATGGCTTCTTATCTTGTCACTGGGTACCACTGAAAAGAGCCTGGTATTTTCTTCTTTGCACCATCCCTTCAGGCATTTATGTAAATTGATAAGATTCCACTCAAGCCTCCTCTTCTCCAGGCTGAACAGTCCCTCTCTGCTCTCTCCACCTTTCCTCGTATCAGAGAAGCTCAAAACCTTTAGTCATCTTTGTGGCCCTTTCTTGAACTCTCCAATATGTCCACATCTCTCTTGTAATGAAAAACCCAGAACTGGACACAGTATTCCAGGTGTGGCCTTACCAGAGCTGAGTAGAGGAAAAGGGTCACCTCCCTCAACCTGCTGGCACCATTAATGCAGCTCAGGATATTGTCAGCCTTCTTTGTGGCACAGGCACACTGCTCACTCACATGCAGTTTGGTATCCAGCAGGATCCCTTGGTCTTTCCATCTGGGTGGCCCCCAGCATACATGGGTGCATGGGGTTGCTCCTGCCCAGGTGCAGGGCTTTGCACTTCCCTTTGTTGCACTTCATGAAGTTCCTGTCAGCCCATTTCTGCAGCCTGTTGAGGTCCCTGTGGTGTGTAGCACAATCCTCTGCTGTACCAATCGCTCCTCCCAAATATATATCATCTGCAAATTTGCTGAAGGTATGCTCTACCCATTATCCAAATCATTAACAAAGATGTTGCCACTGTCATTAAAATGTGTTGCAGGCGTGGCTGCAGTGCCACTTTTGTGTCATTCGGTGGCAGAGAGGAAAAGGTGTGGTCTTCACCTGGTGCTCTGACGCACATGGGCTCCCAGGATTGCTCAACAACCTGACATTATTGCTTTTCTGTTTGCTAAGTCGCCACCTCTGGAGCCGGCTCCTCCTCTGAGGACGCCGGTTCAAATCCTGGAGGAACTCGCTGTCACTGTCCGAGCTGCTCGGCCGTGGCAAAACGAACCTCAGGAGTAAAAGGGGTGGGGCCAGTTCCACGCACACTGTGCCTCACCTACAAAATCCATTGGCTTATCCCAAAATCTTCATTTGCAAAGTCTAGCCAACAACAACAACAACAAAGATGTAAAAGAGGATCAGATCCAGTATTGACCCCTGGGCACACTGCTAGTTTCTGGCCCCCAGTTAGCCTTTGCACCATAGATCACCACCCTCTGGGCCCAGCTGTTCAGTCAGTTTTCAGTCCTTCTCACTGACTGTTCATCCAGTCCATATATAATCAGCTTCTCTGTGAGAATCCTAAGGAAGACAGTGTCAAAGGCCTTACTGAAGTCCAGACAGCCAATATCCACTGCTTTTCCAGTGTCTGCCAAGCCTGGCAATTCACTGTAAAAAGTTATGTAGTCGACGAAGAACGAATTTAGCTTGGTTAACCCGTGCTGACTACTCCTTATATTTTTCTTGTCATTCACATGTCTGAAAAAGATATCCAGGATTAGGTGCTCCACCAGAGATTGAGGTGAGGCTGACCAGCCTGTAGTTTCCTGGCACCTCCTTCTTGCCCTTCCGGAACACAGTATCAAAATTTTTCTCTGCATCAATTCTGTTCTCTCCTAAAATTCAAAAAAATTCCCTTGCTTTATCTACAGATGACACCTGTAGAAGCAGAGCATATATACCCAGAGCAGGGAAACCTTTCATCCTCTTTCACAACCAGAGAGGTAGAAGTTGGTTCACACTTGTTGCTGAGTCATTAAGATGCTGAATCCATATGACTATATCCTGTCCTCTAGAAGGACTTCTTTTCTTAGGCTTATCAGCAGCTACTATAGTTGCAAGGCTTCAGAAACTAGTCATAAAAAGACTTGAACTTCTGGGAAGACAAGGTGTTGCTGGTTTAGAGTTAAACTGGCAGGACCAATGAATCCAACTCAGAATGGGATTACAAGTCAGAATAACAATTTTATAAAGTATCACAAAATACACTGATACAGAAGGAAAAATTAATTTGTACCACAAAAAAACCTCCAAATGAACAGCCCGGCACACTGGGGCACAAGCAGAATGGAGCTCACCAACCCCTATGCTGAGCACCACATGTCCCCCCCTGAATTCAAAGTAAGAAGAAAGGAAGAAACCTGCTGATGAAAATGATGGTTGCAGTCTAATGGCATTCTCAGTCTGGTTGAGGCTCTGCTGCTCCTCTGGATCTGAAGAAAGATCCCAGTCCCAAAAAGCCCAAGCTTATATCCGCTTGGGCTCAGATGGGAACACCCAGTCCCTCCCCCAGGGTGTAGAGTTTCACAAAGAGTGATTTACTCTGTGAGGTAAACAATGGCATAGTTTTGGCATCCCTGATGTCCCATTAGCAGACATGACCCCTCAGGTGGGTATGAAGGCAGGAAAACTTCCTTATCTCACAGAAGTTCCTAAACACCCATCTTGTAGCCTGAGGGGTTGGGTGTGCCTTAGGCAGCTGCTGCAAATGGGCCACTGTGAGCAGTTAGTGAGAAAAATTACATAGAGGGTTTAGAATACACACCCACACAGTGGCAAACTGACCCTGGCTACTAAAACCAGGACACAAGGGTATCTCAGGAGATTTAGTAACACAGTCATGCTTGGTACTTGTATGAGGTGGTAGGCAGAAAAAGTCATAACTTCATGAGTTGGAACATGAAGTCAGCTGAACACACAGGAATTTATTTTATTGTTTTGTAAATGAAGAAAGTAATACCTGAAACAATGCTCCTAGTGTTGCAATGGATTTCATATCCCTGTAATTCTTGGCACAAAAGTTAAATATCAAGGTAAAAGGACGCTGTAGCTTGTTTGCTTGTCACAATATATATTTATATTAAGATTCAAAGAAGGTGATTGTGCAAAGCAAGGATCAGTTTGTTTTTTCAACAACCTGGCTAACACACAACTGATATGCATAGTATACAAAGAATTCTCAATGAAAATTACCTGTACTATAAAATAGGAACATAAAATAGTAAACTGTTACACCAGCAGTAGTGTATTTTGTAAGTTTTAAAAGTTACAAAGTAAATAACATGAATTCTTAGACTCTTAGGTTTTTGAGTCTTTCAAGATAAAGTTCAACAGTATTAAGTATGAGGATACTGTTGTAGAAGAATAATGGAAACAAGATATTAAGCAGAAAAGATATTCAATGTACAGTGTAGAGTGCATTATATTTTAGTATATTTTCTAATGTACTTAATAAAAGCCCAGAAATTCCTGTGTGGTTGAGTACTAAGGCTGGTTATGACTATGGGAGTCTTGTAGACATCCATGTACACCAGTGCATTATAATTACTGATTCAGAATACTAATGAGCAAACATAAATGTTTTAAATCATAACTTAGAAGCTTTTATGTTTGTTTTACCTGCTTCTCAGACTCACTAAAACCTTTTAATAAAGTTTTGCAATTCCAGATTATAGGACTTTCATGGAGAAACCCTCAAAGCACTTCACAAATTCCATTCACAAAACCCTGTGGATAAAGATTATCTTCATTGTAGAAGATGAGTAAATTAAGAAACAGGGTTTCAATAATCTGCTTAGTGCAACTGTGGAGTTCTTAATTTTATCCCTTGTTCTAATAATTTCCTTTCATATCCTCATTTATTAGTCCTAAAAATATGTTTCAAATGAAATTTATTCATAAAATCTATAGAAGTAGATTTGAAAGAACCTTATATAGTGATATGCTTGTGTTCAGACCTGCTCTACTGTAAACCTGGCTTCCTGCAACTATAGTTTAGGCTAAGAACTGATATACCTTCATCAAGTCATCTCCACAGGGCAACTGCTCTTGTCTATGTTGAGAGTCCACATTAGTAAGGTTGTGCTGATGGACTCCAGAGAGGGAGTAAGAGTTATATTCAAGGTTAAACATACTGTTTGGTTCTTTATAAGTCCCTGTCCCTCTTTGTTCTTTAGTTCCTCTATTTCTATCTTAGGTACAAATCTCAAACTTTTCAATTGCCAGCTACTGTTAATTTCTTCTGTCTCTCCTCTCACAATGTTCTTAATACAATTTATTCCAACCAGTGGCATGTCTCCCTCTCTTTTCCATATCTGAGGACAGAAACTCTAAGGGTAAAAGCTTAGCAATGTGTTACTGTCATTAAAAGGGGAGTGGAGAATGGAATAACACCTTTTCCTCCCATGGTGTATCACAGCCTACCATGTCTTTAAAATCACCAGAACACAACCGTCATTCAGTAATATTACCAGAATAAAACTTCATGTATGTGATTTTAAAAGAGACGAAGTCATCATGCCTTGTATTTGCTAAGATTATACAGATCCTAAGCATAACATTGGAGCTGTGGCCACTGTATCGATGCTCTAGAATACTGTAACTTTAAGGTGTCCTTAAATAACTTCCAAAATCAGCCTAGAAAGAATAAAGATCAGATAGAGAAAAAATTTCTATTATGTAAGACATCAGTATTCTTTTAGTCTGGCCTTTTTTGTGGTTGAGCTGAAACAAAAGAATACATATTTCCAGAGAAAGGAATTAAAAGAACAGAAATCCAGCAAGACTAAATGGGCCTTAAAAAAAAGAAATCTGAACAGTTGTACATGAGTTTTTGTAGCCAACACCACACATCCAGGAACTATTATGGGCTGAAAGACTTCAAGACTGTATATTTAAATATTAATGGATGTTACTGAGTAGTCCAAACCTTTATAAAAACCCTTAACAGCTGACCCTACTATTGTTGCTGTTATTAGACAAAATGCTAGTGTCCAAGACATGTCCTCTAAGAAATGGATTCTGCTGCCTATGCTCCTATGTAGTACTTTGGTCTTCAAATATTCCTTCTAAAATCAATGAAAGAAACATATGGCTCTGACTTGACAAAACAGAAAAGCACTTCAAGATACTTATTTTGGTTTGCCGTCTTCCAGGAAGGACTTTGGGTCATATGATGAGAAGAACAATTCTGTTACCTCTGTGCCTGACCTCTCATACTGCCATAACCCCCTCCTTCACCCTCAAGTAAGGCATATTACAATACTGGAGGAAACAGTACTAACAATCTGCATTGGTCTCATAACTTTGGGGATTTTGTTTCTAGTTTCTTTGAACAGAAACATTTTTAGTGCTGTAATTTGGAGAAAGGGTCCTGTTGATGATTAAAAATAAAGAACAATGTTTGCTTCTCTATGTGCCTTGGTTCAATAACTTGCTGTATCTGATCTCCTCGACCTTGTACAAACAGGTGCAAGGCTGTCCTAAATAAGGACAATGTGCTAAAATACAGTATACCATGCATTTAAATGGTACAAAGAGAATTCAGATAGTTGGGGTTTTTTGGTGAAATTATTCATGGCAAAAAGATGGTATTAACATTTAGAAGGCCTGAGGGAGACTGCATCTTCATCAGGTGATGAAATTCTTTGACAGAAAACAAATAAAAAGAAATATTTTCTTACACTACAGAAAGGCTTGAGAGTTGACAACGAGCTGAATAAAGACACTCCCTAAGCTACACTAAACTTTTCTATTATATTTCTTCCATCCTCTAAGATTAACTGTTTGAAAATCCAATTAGTCCCTCAATAATCATGACTGTTATCTAATGACGAATAAACCATCTGCAGAAAATATTGCAATCATAGGCACAGCTGTTACCATATGCTGAAATTTTCTTACATGACCTTGGTTGTTACAGCACCTACCAGCTGAAATAAGACGTGGAAATATTGCCAGCTTCAATTAGACTAGCAAGCTGTTCCTTTCCCAAGGCTGTTGAGGCACTTCAACCATTAACATAAAACACAAACCAAGGCGTTATTACAAATTTTGATTACTCTTTCCTAAGCTGAAGAGGTGAAATTCTGGAAAGAATTTCAGTTCATCCTTATTAACGTGGCTAAAAATAGAAAACTCAATACTTCATTTCAAAAGATCCCCAATTATCTATTGCTTCTAGAAATGGAATCTTAAGCTGGGGGTGGGAGGGGGTGCAGGAAGCATAGAGGCTCTGGCAATGAGTTGCCTTGGGTTTATTTAGAACAAAGGCACAAAAGGGAATTTTTGGCAAAGAAATCTGGCATGTTTTTCCTTATTCAACAGGTAGGAAGTATGTGACCTTGTTTACTGTTTGTCTACCATGAGGTCTATTTCTAGCAACCTGAGATATTTTAATAAAAGTAATCCTTTAAAACCTTTCCAAATCTAAACTTTCAAACATGCATTTGTAGTAAAGAGGTGCCAACTTCATTATGTATGCCTTTGTCAGGTAGTAAATATTTTAATCTTCTGGAGATTTTATGTTAATCTTTCTAATCCATGTAACCCTTTCTATATTATGTTAACACTAAAAACCTGAATTTTTATATATACCATAACAAGCCTAATGAAACCAATGTAATTTTTTATGCCAGGAAAATTATTTTGGCCTCTAATTGCTCAAATTATCTATTCAGTTTAATATAATACAATAAAAGAAAAAAAGAGTGTGGTTGAATTATGGTGCCTGCAAGCATTCCCAGACCTCCTTGGTTTTATAGATTGCTCACGAACAGTTCAGTGTGCCATATCAGTATTTGAAATCCAGTTTCTCTTGTGATTTTTGTAGGATGACTAAGTCACATAGTCTTTTTTGTTCTCAAAAAGCTGAAACTAATTCTGTAAGGGGGGTCTGTGGTGAAGATAATGACTCCTCTGACTCATTTTCCATGGACATTTTCATGGACATTTTCTAATACCTACTTAAAAAGCACTGCTTCTGCAAAGAGTCCAATTGCTGAAATTATTCATTGTAATAGGCATACTAGAATTTCTCATGGAATTCCTGATCATGATTTGCAATTTTTTATTCTTTTTTCTTCCTGCTAATACTAACACCTGATGTTAAAAATGCATTAAATGTATAGCTACAGTTATTTCCATGACATGCACTTTTTACACAGTTTCAAAGGAGAGAAGAGATGGTTTATACTGAGATATAGTCCAGTTTCTCAGTACATTCAGAAGAAAGGGAAAGAAGTAGCAGAAGTAGCAGAAGTAGCCAGACACAAATATTGCCTGGCTTCTACCTACACCACAATCTCCTTTTTCTTTCAGCACATTTATGATTCTCTTCTTTTTGTCAGCTGCACAATAAACTCCCATCTTCTATGTCAGTATCCCTTTAAAGCATGTTCCAAGTGTTAGATTAAAGAAGCAGAAAATGTCTGTCCTGTGCTCGGTCTACGAGCTCATTCACGCAATGTGTTATCTGACCTATACATTCCAGGTCTGTGCTCCAGGAATACACCAAAAGCACTGAAGGAATCTCACCTTATTGTGTGTCTTGTTAAATAAAACAGTCACACTGAATAGATAGTAAACAATTAGTAGGTTGATGCTAATAATGTTCTATAGTAAGGGAAACCCTGACTTAGGGAGGGCATTCGGGAGTTTTGCTACTGCCTTTGCAGAAGCCAAGACTTTCCTCTCTACAATTACAGTGGAATTATACTGGCATATGCTTTAGAATGCTTTTAATTATCAGTAGTTCCTGTGACAAGAAAGCATGAACTGATTATTAATAGTGCAGTTAGAAGACCTTGTGTATTTGCACATAAATCTGTAAAACAAGCATACTGGCATTGGAATATTAAGTAAACTATACATTAACCTTAAAGCTACATGAACTGGTCATAGACTCTTATAAATGCAACACTCAAACTGCAATTACTTTGTGATTACAGTTTGAGAATTCTGTATTCATATTGCAAAGTCCAGTTATCCTGTTTGCGAGGCTGTTGCAGAAATCAGTCCGTGCCTACCTACCCCCAAGGAGTCAAAAACTCCTAAAACCAATAACCACCTGAGGCAGCTTGAAGTGATTTTTAATCAGAGGGAAAATTATTTTGCATAATTCATATGCATGTTCTAATGCTGTCAGGGAGGCACAAAGCAGAAAAAAGTCCCAAACTGTTTTCTAGACATAGGACACCAGATTTTGGCACCTCTTAAGACACAGCCAGTCGGACTAGATACGGATGGCATGCAAGACCACAAAGACCTTTTCAGTCTTACACTTTTAATTGCAAGTAGTGAATATATGTTTACAGTTGACAATTGTTTTTGCAATGGTTTTACAGATGTGTACCTTATTGAATTCTTTTCACCTGTCTTATGTTAGTGGAAAAAAAGCAAGACTGATCTATACATAATATAACTCAAACAGTTAGGAGCCTTGCCGTGTCTGGTTGTCATTTATTTCAACAGATATGTTTGTAACCATTTGAACAGCCTGTAGTTTTTCAGGGATCATACATATTTTAGGGTGATAAGTGAATTTTATTCTCCCTGTCCTGCTTATAAGAGCATGGTGTTCTCACTGCTAGCATTGGTTTGAAAAGTAGTGCACTAAGAATTGGATCCAAAGTTATGCTGAATAAAGAAGGTAGAATGTCATTACAAAACTGCTTTTTATATTTGTTTCTTTAAAATTCTTTCATTGTCTTACTTAATAGTGTGTTGCCATCACGATAGCACCCAATTGTTTCCTGCCTGAACCCAGCATCTACACTGCTGCCTCAGCAATCTTTTGTATTTGGCTACTTCACAGTTATTTCTATTTGGGTGAAAAATTGGTTTCAAAGTGTGTTCAAGATCTGTGTTTTCTTTCTGCATATTCCATCCAATTCAACCATCTGTGCAAATTAGCAATTCTGAAATGCTTATTAGAGCTTCCCCTCTCCTCCCCACCACTCCCC
>VXAU01003437.1:474412-512901 GCA_013399695.1 Formicarius rufipectus | reverse complement strand
TTGGTAAGCAGGGCTGCCCTTAGTATTCTTTGCTCTTTCTTTGGTAGAGTTTATGCCCTTTTCTATTTCCTCCAATTATATATGACTTCCACCTATTTGGGAGGATGTATTTTTAAAAGCTATTTTCCTCTTTAATTTGCCTGTTTCATGAAGCTGAATCTTTTTCTTTTTGTGGCTGGGTTTTCATTGAATGGCTCTGTTTTCATTGAATGGTTCTGTTTAATTAGTACTATTCATTAACTGCAATTCTCTGATGTGGTGGTTTTAAACATTCTCCGTGCAAGCTATAAAAAATTTGTCCTTCTAGCTGCCCCTTTTTAGCTTCCTGTTAAATAGTTTTCTCATGGTAATGTAGTTCTATTTAAAAATAAAATGCTATTGTGCTTCATTTCCCTTTCCTTCAATTCAGTTCAACATATTTATATGAAATGATACCATGATCACATTGCAGTGGTCATTCCATAGAATGTGTTTGGTGAAGGGGATTTGTTTGTTTGTTTGTTTGTGGGTTTTGTTGTGAGGGTTTGTTTGTTTGTTTTGGGGGGAATTTTTTCTTTTCAATGCAAATAAATATTAATTAACTATAAAAAAAAGGATTTCAGGAACACTCCTTTTCACACACACACACACACACAAAATCCTATTTGGGTAAAGACAAAGACTACCCTTGTATGTTAAGGTGTAGAATTTTCTGCATGCCACATAAAGATACAGTTACTACTCTGTGCTCTCACTGTTTTAAATTGGGTTGACCTTAAGGAAAAAAAGAATGTCTCCAGATGCCTTAGAAAAGTATAAAGATGTATAAAAGACTGAATGGCAGATGACTGCAGAGAACCTCTGCTTCCCCTTGGCAGTAGCTTGTGAGCAGGAAAAGCCATAATACAGCAGTGGCTCTGAAGTAAGTTACTCAGGTGCCCAGTGAAATGACTGATGTTTACATCTGACGCTTATCTTAGCTGAAATTATCAAAATAGTTAAATGTAACACTTTTGACTTCGAACTGGGGAGTTGCTTATGTATACCTAAAACAAAACACAATTTATTACTACCAGATTGCTGTACAGAGGGAAAACTAGATATCTCACATCCCTCCAAACCTTTCTGGACAACCTTTGTCTTCCTCTGTTCCCTTTAAATTTCATTTCATTGGTACTAAAGTAAAATTATGGGATACTCCCTGTCATGCTTTGAGATTTGTCACATAATACTATTTACTGAAATTTTGCCAAAGTCCCCTATTTTATAGCCCAACACAATCCCTCGGTCTGCTATGAGTACATGTCATCCCTCACCCATATTTTTTTCTTGAGTTCCGATTTTGCCATTTTGGAAAATATTGGCAATGAAGACCATAATAAGTGTAAATAATGTCAGAGTGAAAACTTCAGGAGCACAATTTTTCCACAAGTTATATTATATACTCATTGTTCATTGTTTCTCCGTATAAAATGTTTCCTGACAACCTATAACATCAGGGCCAAGACTAACTTGTTTAATGGCACCAACTGAAGCATATAATTAAAATTAAAGTCATAAGACTTGCAAGGATTGTCTTTTTGGAAGGGGAAATAGACCAAGAAGTATTTGAAGATCTCTTCAAATTTATACAATTCACATCTGTGATGAAGTAAACATAGCAAGGAGCTGTTACTAGTGACATAAATAGGATCAGATATGAAAAATCTAGATTTTAATATTCCTGGTAGTTGAAAACATAAGAAAGAGAAAAACTCAGTCTGTAGCTCATGCAATTTGAATTTAAAATATAGAATTGAAGCAAATTATAGGTCACAATTTTTAAAAATCCCACCTATATACATTATTCAATAATTACACTGAAAACTTTGCTTTATTTATAATCAGTTAACAACTTGTTATTATAACTGTCAGGTATTCATTTCATACAGACAATAAATGATACACACAGTAAAGTGAGTTGCAATAATTCTCCTAGCTAAGTAGGATGTAAATAATTTAGAGATTATAATTCTCAGAGTTTGTACATCTAAGTAAAGAGAAGAATCAGCAAAATTGACAAGAGTACCAAATTAAATATTATGGTTGATGTGAATGAAGTGAGAAATTCTTGACACAATTCAATTTTTGTTACTTGCTGTCTTGTGCAATGGTTATGTAGACAGTCAGAGGGAAAGATAACCTCTCTTTGCACTGTACCACAGAATGCCTTGCGTGGTCTTATCATGTCTTCTCTCCAGGCTCCTTCTCACCAGCATGGAAGAAAATCAAGAGGTCAAGAACTTGATCAGCAGTGATTAAAGTTGACTTAGATGCCCAAGTGCAAACCAAAATCCCTCTTTGCTACTAAAATATCTGATGTTTGCCCAAGCTTTGTAGTTCACCCAGCATATAGGATTGTAGTGCAAAACATGCTGAATACCTAGGCACTGTAGCTGAGTATTCTAGATCTCAGTCAGGTTTTGGTAGAGAAACCAGAGAAAAAGTCCAGCCAAATGTTAAAATCAAAACACGCCTAATACGCCAACTAGTTCATTTTCTTCATAAAGTGCAGTTCTGGCTGCTACTTTCATGTGAGATTAAGAGAAACATCCTTCAGTATTGTTCTTCAGAATATTTATTCATGAGGTAGGAAATCTACGAAGAAAAGGGAAAGAAAATGATTATGAAAAATGACCAAATGTCAAAATACAGAATAGGGTAATGAGAAGCCACATAGCAATTCTGTAGAATAAAAGCTAAGGTTGTTTTTTAGTAACATCTGCCAGAGAAAAGAGTGAGTGTGATCAAAGTGATTTGTTGTTGTAGGTACTTTCTTGATTCTGAAAAAAAAAACACTCTGCTTGGATAGCAGCTGGTGGAATGGGACCTGAAATCCTGCCTCTGAGAACAATTCAATGGGCAATTTTCATATTAACAAATATGTAGTTCACAAGACTAACCAGCAGAGAGCAACACTATTTAAATTTGAACTGAATGTGATATCTTTACAAACTAATTATTACATTACTGTGCATAAAACTGCATAATGCAGTACATTAAATATAAGGTTCTGTTATATTAGTCACAGCCACTCACTGCCAATGCATTCCGATGTAATGTCTAACCCAGAAAAAGATGTATGCAAATCATCTGAATACTTGCCTTTAATTTGCATGATCTTGAGGGGTTCTTCTGAGGCTATGATGTATGGCAACCTTGTAAAATTAAACACAGATGTATTTTTATTTCGCACACAAAATTTAACTGCAAAGCTTTAACAAGGAATTTGCACAATGAAATTATTCCCTCTAGCCACCTTAAGGGGTCAGATGGTTCAGAATGAACTCAGTTTGTGCAGGGTAGATTGGGTAAATAAAAACCACCTGTTTTATCTGCAAGTTTTTCTGTATCTGTTGGTGGAAAAAAATTACCATCTCCTTTACAGGGCAGCCCCTGAAATTTCCAAGTCTGGCACCATGTATATGCCAGTCCACAGGTTTATACTGGAAGATTATGTCTCTGCCAAAGAGCATTGCTTCCTAATGCTGCCAGTGAGCAGAGCATCTCTACCATCTCTATCTAAAGGTGCCTGGGAGATGTCTTGGAACAGTTTCAAACTGAGAGTAAAAGATACTGTAAGATGGCAGTGAATTCGTTGGCAAATATGAAATAGGTTCTGAGGGGAGAAATCCTGAACTGTCTCAATCATGTGGAATTATTAATGTACTTTTCACATCTACATTATTTTGCCACTGAGCCTCAAACAAAAACTTTGAAGTACTTTAGGATGAAAGTAAAATTTTTGTCCTTTATAAGGTTCTAAATAACAACAAAAATGGGAAAAAAAAATGTGTTTAACTGACAATGTAGTGTTAAACTTGTAAAGATAAGTGACTCATTGAGCATCTTACAGCACCATAGTATATACACCATGTTGAAGTAGAGGTTGGCAATGACTTTTCCATGGAAATCTTTCTGGTTTGCCACATTAAATGATCCAGTCTCTTTTCAAGCAGGTTCACCCATAAAGTATTCTTGTAGTCTGTATTACAAAAAGGAATATTCAGAGTAAATTTTAATTAAATATTGCTGAATATTTCCAGAAAGAGAATTTGAAATTAACACAAAGACTTCAGAACAGCAGACTGATCCAGGAAACTGTGCTCAGGTAGTCAGGGAAAAGAAACTGTACCATGTGTTTGGGCAAAATATCAGACCAGTTACAAATTATGAGAGTTCTAAACAAAAAATGGACAGAAGATGTAGAAGTCAATCAGAATTAATTTTAGTTTTTCAGTGAGATTAATTTCCCAAATTTCTGAAAAAGTATGGAGCTCTTTGCAAAACAAAAACATTGACATATCACTGAGTAAATAATCTGCTTCAAAAGATCCCCCTGTGCTCCTTTTCAATTGTTTCCTAGCCTGCCTGTCCTGGCATGGTTGAACACTGAAAGCCAACTGAAAGCCAACTGAACTCAGTTGGTTTCCACTCTGCTCTGGTGCAGCAGATGATGCCTGCACTACAAAGGGTGAGTAATAATGGCTTGGGTATTTACACTTATCAAATTGTTTCAAATGTAGTGACTAATTGAAGTCTCATATAATGCCAGGAGCCATCCTATCTTGTGTGAGTGTGGTATAGAATACTCTTACACCAACTTTCTCAAATGACATTTGATGTGACATATCTTAAGCCATTCACTTCACTTGAACTATAGTCAGTACACTCTCTTCATTACTAAATGCCACTGGAATTTATGTTACCTATGTCTATGGGGCTGAATACTCATGGGGAAGATGACAAAGCTCCAATTGGAAACTCAGGTCAAAATCAATATTCCCCAAGGAGAACAAATGTGAGTGAACCCTCAGAAAGGAAGGTCTTCTTGCAAGACAAGTTATGAATCCCATCTGAATTGGAAGGATTCCAATCCAAAGAATCCAAGAGCTAAAAGAATACGATTTCATTAACAGAGAGACTGCAAAAAGGCAAAAGACCCCTTTATCTTCTGGGAAGATTGCTCAATTCCATCATAAACTTTGTGACACTCTGGCCAGCCAGATTTGTCCTTCTCAGTAACAAGAAGGACTAACGATAATGCAAAGAGAAGTGCATCTTTTCCATCTCTTCTAATATCTTTTCTTATGCTTTGTAATCTTATTTTTCACAAGGGCATTACTTAAAGTAAAGAAGTTGAGACAAGATAGGTCAAGGATTCCTTTTGTGCCACAAGGTGTAGTGCTTAGCACTCCCTCCTGCTTGTGCCTTAGCACAGTCCTGCCCTGCTTGCTTGATATCTCTATGATGTGTCCTTATAAGGTACAAATTGCTACAATATCCAGTAGATTCAGTCTAGAGTGTAATTATTCCAACAACACCTCTGAGGCTAAAGACACCCCAACTTTGTGTGACCACATACAGGATGAAGGCACAGCCTCTCCAACACCCTTCCTGCTGTCCATAAACTGCAAAAAAGTTTCAAGAATTGTGATACTTCTTTTTCTCACACTTTAGCCTGTTACTGACAGGTCCTTCTCGTGGTTGTTAACACCATCAGGATATCCAGAACCACATTTGAGAATGATGTTGTCATCCCAGCAGACACATACAAGGAGATAATAAATCATCCCTCCGTAGAGGATCTGGGAAAACCTCAACTCCAACAATCATGGCTTTCTTACAGCTGTGTCTGGAGTGCTGGCCTCCTGTCTGCTGGTAAGAGTGCATCATGAGTGTCCTCTTCTTTGAACACTTTACAATCCAGCCTGCTTTATTATCTATGCAGTTACCCTTTTTTGCCACTGATGTCTCTCCTGGCTGCTAGCTGTGATGAACTGGGGGTCAACTCTGATGAAAAAGGGTATCCAGATGCAGAGCTGGAGGGAAGAACTGCTGTAATATTTTTCTTTCAAAAGCAAGGCATGAGCATATCTTCTGTGAACACCTCAAATGTCATTGCTTATTACTTCTCAGTCCTGATCAGACTGTGGAAGTCCTGGACTTTTTCTGCTAGGGCTACACCAGGAATTTCTGGGGACTTGATCCTCTCTTTGAAAGCCACACAAACCTTAAATAGAAGACTTATACACATACATATACAATATTCTATACCACACTCACACAATTATACATAAAGAAGACTATGAGATTAAGACAAGCATACAGCAATACCATGGAGAATATTTTCCCAACCTCCAGCAAGCTGCTACCCAGAAATGTCCTGATTCTCATTTAACATTGTTGTATGGCTATAAATGGATTATTATCCCATGAACTTGTCTACAAGGCTTGAAAATGCTTTTTCATGACCAGAAGGAGACTCGCCTGTATTTCAGCTTTTCTTAGTACCACTGCCGAGCACAAAAAGAAGACATACTTAATCATAATCATATCTTCCTTCTCCATACATTTCAAAGTTCTAGCATATGTCTAAGTTCTAGCTGAGTGAATTCTTCCAGTTACAGAGAATAGAGATAATTCCTGAGCTGTGAACTTTGATTTGAGAATGTCAATAGCTAAGCATCCATAACATGAGCATGCATTTAACAACCAAAGGACCCTTGCACGCTGAAGAGATGTTAGGCACCACATACTCCACAGAAAGTTAGAGGGGTAGTCTTCTGGAGATATGACTGAAGCTAAAAAATAAAAACATCAATTTAAAAAATGTACTTAGTAACTGAACTAACTCTTTTGGAGACTTGCTTTAAGAAATACAGAAGAGTTATGAAAGCTTTCTTTGGAAGATGGCATGATCTTCAAAATTGTCCCAGTGAGTGCATTTCCAATAACGTATTTTAACACAACTGCTAATTCATCACGTGCATCTTATGGAAAGATCTTCCTCTTTTATCAAATCTGCTGCCCTGCAAGCTAGTCGTGGTATGTTGTGTCTTCACCTGTAATCTTTGACTGGAAGTCTTAGAATGAAAGATATTAACCGTCTTATTGTGCCAGGTACTTGAATGACAGGGATAAAAGTTTGGAAGATAGTTTGGAAGCTGATTATAGCTACATTATGCTGTCATTTTGAAATAATTAAAACTCCACAATCCCAAATAAGGTAAGTTGAAATACCATTTCTTGAACTCAAGTCTCTAGATGTCTGTTCCCAAGAGAAAGAGAAGTCACTTTTTTTATTTGTTGAACAGAAAATGTGACATTGCAAAGACTATGAATTACATAGTGTTCCCCCTGAAAAATAGAATTGCATAATATGTTGTTTTACTACTGCACGTAGTAAAAAATCATTCTTAGGTCCTTAAGCCAGAAAAAACAACACATGAAAGGACAGACTACAAGTTCACTGCTTTGGATATAAAAAGGTATCTGGCATGATGAAGTCTTTTTTAGTCCATGTGGTTTTCATTTGAATTGGTTCATGTAAGGTTCTTTCAAGAGGAGGAAAAAAATGCGATAAATCTCCTTAGGAATAGAGCTGTGCAAGCTTGGGAAACTCACTGGGCAAGCCAGCTTCTTTTGTTCGCCAAATTCTAGGGGCACAAGAGCCTAATGAGAGCTTAATTAAAATTGATGTGAAAAAATTAAACACTTAAAAGTATTGTTTGGGGGCTTGCAGAGCTCATACCAGTGAAAGTTGATCATTTTGTGGCTTTGGAATTTATTTCTATTAATTTTATTTTTTTTTCATCGGCAGAACTCTCTGGCTATCTCGTTTCTTTCCATCTAAGAAAGAAACTAGGAAAAATTCTGTTAAGAAAGAACCCTTCTGTCTGTTTTCCTCAGTTTCCCTAAGACCAAGGGAATGAATATTTTAGTGTTCACGTCAGGGTTCAGATGCTCTTCCCTTTTCAGGACATTTTTCTACGTGGTCTTTTGCAGGCAAGCATGAAATCATTCTGTTTGAGCTCTGAGCATATGTGCATTCACTCTACACAACCCTGGACAGAGCATGCTGCTGAGCACAAATTGATATTTTCTGTCTTTCAGCAGGGGCCGTAGCTTGGGCTCAGGACTGTAAATGCAGTAACATGGCTTCCAGTTCAAGGTTGTCATATATCCAGCTGGCTCAAGTCTTGGGCAGAGAAATTTGTATTCTGCCTGCAAAAGACTATGTAGACATACTCAGATACTCATTCACACTGGGCTTGATCTAATGCCTCCTGGAATCAAGGATAGTCTCTATACTTCAATAGGTTTTGCAGTAATCTTCCTTCAATGCCTTGCAGGAAGTATTCATCACTCAGAACTTCTAGGGACTTCAGGAGGCCTCAGGACACTCAATAGCTAAAAGTGTTAGATTTTGCTATTTTGGTTCAGACATCCCTTTCATATAAAAATTAACACTCTTTTTCCGAGCGAATTTCCATTTTGGTGACAGATTTAGTGAGCATGAGCACCATGCATCATGTCAGTGGTTCTCTTGGCACCTCTGCTTGGAGAACTTTGAACTCTGGCAAGTTCATGAATGCAACTGGAGTTGACTTTGCTTGTAGCATTGCCTGTTTAAAGCCTATTGTGCATCAGTGCAAATAAGGGCTGGGAATCAGTGGTGTTACATCAACCTGACAAATTTGAATAGTCAGACCTTATAAGGATATAAAGATTATATAGCATATATATATATAAAGATAGAAGGATACATATAATGTTATAAGACTCTATAAGGTTGCTTGAAAGAGAAATGGCATCAAAAAATAATGTATATTTTATGGAACAGTTTTCTCTAGCACCTTAGAAGTGCTACTCTCCATAGGCACTCTAACAAGGTTTCAATGTCAGGCAATTAATTGTCCATTTATTTTTATATCAAAAATATTTACTCAAGCTAGAACAGAAAAGTTTAGTCTATCGGCAATGATTTTTTTTGTGTTCTGGATTTTTTTTTTCATTTGGCAAAAGAAGCTAAAATAAACACTGTTTGTTTTGTTGGTTTTTTTTTTTAAATGTCTTCTGGTTTTGGGAGGAAAACACCCACTTCCTGAAGTGGTTAATCTTGAAAACAGAATTTTGGGACCCCTCTGTTATAACTTTGTATTACAAACCAAGTAGGAAAACAAAACTGAGTGGTGGAGCAACACGATCATCTGGTTTTTTGCTAAATTAAGTCTTTCTATGAGCTAGGCCAATGGATATCAACTATCTCTGGACATGAATGTATTTTTGTCTCAAGGGAATATTATGGGTATTCTGATGAATAAGTCAAGCCTCTAGACAGCACAACAGAGACTATTTCTTACATATCGTTCCCAGGGAAACCAAACTGACAGCAGAACTTTCCGAAGAGGAAGCAGCCATCGCAAAACACTGACCAGTTGTAGGTGGATGTGCTTCACAGAAGTACTTCTGGGTTTTTGTCTCCTTTCATTTATTTCTTAAAAGTAAATATATCTGTTGATCCCATTGCTCCTGCAGGTGAACTCAACTCCCTAATAAAGAACATGCTTTTTCAGCCACATCGATTTTATATTTACATGAAACATTCAGTTCAGTAAAACACAAAGTTTTTTTCCCTGGGAGCAAGAGATGTGATGACAATGAATAAAAGCCCGACCATAAGCATTTGTTCAACTTAGCTTTTGCAATGAAGACATTTCTTCAAGTGACTGTCAGTTGAGCAATCAAGCTTAAGCACTGTAAATTCATGTATAAATTTGTTTTGCAATAGTTATCCCTAGCTCTGCAATAAAGCCAGCTTCTTATATTGTATTCACTCTTATCTGTGATATTTTCTTTTGGTACTCTCATCACTACAAAGAACTTTTAAAGCCAAGTCATGGCACTATTAGAGTCAACCCAGAATCTTTTGATCAAATAATCATATTAAATATCAAAAGGCAATTAAAAAGATTTCAGTCTACTTCCATCTTTCAGTCAAGCATGATGAAAGCATTATTATTATTTTATTACCTCCCACTTTCTCAAATCCTTCCATATGGCTAGGGTAATGTGGATACACAATTATAGGAGCAGGTTTAACTTAGATCAAAGCATCATGGAATTCAAAATTTTACTACTTTCTCTGAATTTCAGTGATCCTATTCCATGGGATTTTTTTTTGACCCATTGCCCTATAGTATTACAAATTCTCAGTTTACACAACTCTTCTTACAAAGACATCCAACATATCACAAAGAATTGCTACTGTACTTAGATTTGTCATACTGTCAATTCTTTTCTTTATTTTCAATTAAATTTTAATTAAATTAATTAATTAGCTAAATTTATCAAGAGGAAAATGGATATTCTTTTTTTATATATATGCAACCACAGTATCTACTGTCCCAGGATATAATGTGAACAGTATGCTGCTGTTGCTATAATTATTAGTGATAGTTTTGTATTCTGTAATTTGTAGCTTACACAACATTCGAAATTGGCACATCCCTGCGCCCACAGTAATATGGTTCAGAGGGACACATGGCACCAGTTGCAGCTGGAGGAAGTGTAATACAGAATAACAGAAGAGAGACCTTAAGAGCTCAGTGGTTGGTGGTCTGAACATCCCTTCCTCTGTGTGACTAGTCCACTCTACTGCTACAAAGCAAACTAGCTCATAAGCTCTCAAAAATGTTAGGATGCCAAGAAGGTTGGCACCAGGTAACCTGAAGCCCATATCATACAGGTCTGTATTAGGAGACTGAACTCCCCAACCTGCCATCCATATACAGAGCAAATGGAAAGAGATGGATCCCCCAAGAGGAACTCAAAACAAGATGTGTCCTGAACCACTGTTGACAAAGGCATTTTTGTTGCTCTGGTGATTTTAGCAGGAGGGAAGGAAGCCTCCTAACTTGGGCACTTAGCAGTTAGATAATAGGTGATGTGAGTACTGCAGTGGTACAGAGACATCGGAACTCCACTGCACCTTTGAGGGCTCAGCCCATTATTGTTCCATTAAACTTCCAAAACCTTTATAGCAAGAGCTATGTCCTCTCTGCACCCCTTGCGTTTCCCAAAACCCAGGCAGTCATTTGCAGAGTAGTAGAGAGATCAGACACCAAGACAACACATGGAGGGGAAAAAAAAAAAAAAAAAGACATTGAAGGACAAGTTGTGACCTTAGTGCGTGCATGCATCTCCCATGATGATTGAAATGTGTTTTGGTGTTGATATGTCTGCAGGAAGGAAAGAACAAAATAATTTTGAAAAAGTATAGCAGCATTAAGGTGATTGTGAGAGAATGCAATTAAAGGGATGTGAGGCTGAGTGCTGATACAACACTCAGGAAATTGGAGACATGGGAACATAATGGCTAATGTAGGGTCTTAGAAGCTGAAGCCAAGAATTAAACTTCATAAAAAGTACATCAGGAGCCCAAGAATGTGCTCTCTTCAAGTAGAGAAAAGCCAGACACAGTGGGACTTGCTACGCACTTTTGGGTCGCTAATACGTGTTGGTTCCATTATTTCTTCTTCATCAAGTTCTATTAACTCATCATCACCACAGGCTGCCTTTTTGTCATGTAAAGCTTTGTACTCTGAGCAAAATGTCATTCATTGCCCACAGTTTCCCCCAGGCAGAGGAACAATACCTTTGTGGCTGGAAGGACAGTCATGATATCTGATTCTTCAACTTTTACAAGAACTGTAACTCAGTTTTGTCTGAATTGCCATTCAGACACACATTTGGGATGACTTTAAACAAACTAATTAGGTGCCACTCTTCATAAACATTTACAAATAGGTATTTGCTACCTGTGATGGGATAGAAATACAGCAGATACTTCCCTAGAAACATTTACTTACTAAATCTTTCTGGTTTCTTGTATTCATTATTAAGCAACTACACATTGCTCGATAAGACCCTCACAACAATTCCACCCTTCAGATGGTGCTGGGCTTTGGTTTAACTTGCAGCAGACTAATCTTGTCTCTTGCAAAAGCAGGTATTTTCTCTGTGAATAAATTTTACTTCTCTGAGGCATTACTCAGTTTTGTGCAAACTGCCATCACTCAGAGACAATGGTCTCCAGGTTTCTTTTGTAATCTGCTCTATACCAAACACGAGCACCTTCTAGGGAGTTCATCTGTGCCTGGGAAAGATTTGCAATCCCTACCTGCTCCATTTCTTCTCAAAGAAAGAGAAGACAGAGTCTACTGCTCATTGTAGTTTGTCCTTTCTTACCTTGCTGCCACACAAGGTTACCAGCAGGCTGAGCAGAGTAGTGGTGGTGGCTTGTTTCCCCTGTCTCACAGAAGTATAACACCAGTTCACCCTCAGATGTATGGCAGGACTGTGATTCCAGCGAGCCAGGGACAAAACTGTACAGCACATGACCACATCAGCCATTTTGCTCTGTCCTGCACTGAAAGATCTCTCACACCAGCTGGATGGGTGGCACAGCTGCAAGCTGAGCGAGAACTACCTGGGTTTACCTCAGGGATGAAGCCAGACACAGAGTTTGACACAGTCTCACACCCATGCTTAGTCCCCAAATGCATTGCTCCCATTAAAAATCTCCATCCCTTTCTTAAAACATAGTTCTTTTAGGGAACATCTGTTACTCCAGTGCAACTGGAGGGCACATTGTGCTGGTGTAAACAAGCCCAGGGGAAATTTCATGCTGTCTTCCCACCATGTCCTCTTTGTTCTGCTCCCTCCTCATCCCAGTCACAGCTGTGTCCTGGGCAAAGCTTGCCATTTCTGTGGAAAAGTGTGGTATTTTTAGCCTGATTTCCTAATAACGTGAGAATTGTGAGATCATGTCCTTCATGCAACTGTGTTTGTGGGAAGGAGGATGATTGTATAAGTATTCTATAGTCACCACCCTTCTCAGTAACTTTTGACCCGTTTTATCAGTCTCAATGAAATATGGCAGATGATTGAAGAAGTCTGAAATGTCAAATGAATGGTGCACCTCCTTAGAAAAAAGTGCCATGAAAAGGAAAGCACTAACCATGTCAATGCAGCACAACAAACACTAGACCTCAGAAAATTTGCAAGGTTTCTTTTGTCTCTCCCCTGCATTCATGAGAGACAAATGTATAAGAAACCATAATCTTTCAGTCCTGCTGCTAGTTGAATTACTTTTTTCTATAAGGCTCAGGGTTATCTCACTGAATACTCCTTCCAGTCTCACTTTGGCATACACACAAGACTGGCAGTCAAGAACTGCCTCTTGCAAGCTGAGGAATATGCAAAACATGAGGAATAGCATGTCAGGAAACACCATTTTATATCTTTTACACTCAACCTGCCAAAGCTTCAATACTATGAAGGATCAAGAGTGTAAGCCTTGTTTATATTTTAGGTTTGCTTTTTATTATGCTTATCTCATTGTTTCCATATCCACTGATGTATGTGGTAGCAGAGGCATGAGAGCATGAGAGCAATTTCATAAACAGCAGGTCACCTGGCCATACATAGGAAAACTGTCTTCCACTGACAGGTTTTGTATTAACTACTAAGGATACATTAGTAAGAAATACCATCAAACCATCCAATAAAATATCTATCAAACCAGACAGTCATCACTGACACAAGATAAATGGAAAATACACCACAGAACCAATGATGTTAGCAATGAGAAATGAGGCAGTTCAGATATAATTAGGACTCGCCAGCCCATGCCGTCTGAAGCCTTAACCTGACACTGCTTCTTCTCCAGTCTGTCAAGAAGTTGTGCCCTACTAAATGCCTAAATTCCAGCAAACTAAGAGTGACCTAGAAGTCAAATTAAATACCCCATTGTCATGAAAGAAGCAGCCTAGCTGCACACTGTAAATTCTGAGAAATTCCATTAGTGTGTGGAGACAAAATGCTTAGGTTTCACACTATGAAAAGCCCTAAAACCATACTGAAGGGCAACTTGATCCCTTTGTAAAACTTTGTAATTTTCAAACCCATGATTGTGTTGCAAAACTGAATAGGCACTGAATTTAAATGCATTGTAAAGACAATTCAATTTTTTTTCCTTGTCCTAACTCTCAAGTTAATTTTAGATTTGATCGACTCGGAGACTTTTTTGCTAATAGCTACTGGCAGTAGTGATGCAACATTATCATGAATTTTCATCTTGTTCCACTCCATTGTATCAAAAGTACTGAAAAGGTGACCACTTTGTATTATGCTGGGATTCCCCAGACAGCTAAGGCATCTGAGAAAGGTTCTCAATTAATATAGTTTTATTTATAGGTACAACTTTGGAAGGTAATAGTTACAGAACTTTCCACAGAGCAACAACATCCCAGCAGCACAAATTTACAGCTTTTGGACCAGAGCTATGGCATATGGATCAGCACTAGTTGTGACTCAAACCACAGACAGAGTGAGCTGCGTAAGATCATGGCCCAAAAAAAGGATGGAGCTTTTTGCTTGGCACTGCATGTAGAAAGGGGAAAAGCTGGCTATCGACAGGATGTTTCCTTACGTCCTGACAGAAATATGGACTCTGGGAATTCAGATAGGTATGGAAAAATGAGTGTAATAGAGCATGAGTAGATCTGGTTTTGAAGCACCAACTTCAGTTGGAAAGACAACAAGCAATTGAAAAACCTCCTTGTGCTATGTTGAAGTAGATCAGCTACAGAAAACACAATAGTACCATCTCACTTTCAGACATCTGAATGTTCTTCCTGAAGTGTTTTCTGTTTGGTTCCGACATGTGCAATTTTACTTCATTTGATACAATACAATACCATACAATCCAGCTCCAATTAAGGTCCATGGGGAGAATTAATAGAAGTGGGATTGTCAAGCAGTCCTTGTCCCTACTGCTTCATTTGAAATGGTTGCTCAACTTCCCATCTTTGACATTGTTTTCAAACATACAAGCTTTTTTTAATGAAAGGAGTAAACTCTTATGTCAAATCCATTAGATTGTCTTTTATCTTGGGTAAGTACAACTGAAAGAGTATATAGCCCTAAAAAGTTGCATAGACCTGTTAAAAGAATATTTCTTTAAAAGGAAAGTTAGAAAAAGTGGACAAGGGCAAAAAAGTGAGGAGTAACAATATTAAATTTGTAGATAAGATGAGTGCATGAAAGAGGGAATATTAGTTTAGGAGAAAAGACAAAAAATGTGTGGAGGTTTTATTAGTGTACAATCTCATTAGAATGAGTTGCAGTTGAGCAATTTTGCCTTAGAAGAGTTCCTCTGATTCACGGCAAGAAACTAGGAGACTCTGGAGAGAAGAAAACCAAGACTTTTGATGGAAAACATCAAAAGTTTGGAATTTCAAATGTAGGTGTTTATTCCTAATGTTATGAATCTTGTAGCACTGTACTGTCAGAGGTTATATTGCATACTAACATTAGAGGTGGACATTATCCCAACACTAAGAGGTAATTTCTGCAGTACTGGAGCAGGTTAAAAGAGACCTGATTGGTTTCTTGGAGATATTTGTCTAACTTTTTCTTTAAAATTTGCAAAGAAGGAAATACAATTCTATCCTTAGTCTGCTCCTGTATTTTAACATGCCATATGGATCACTGGTAAAATGGAGGGCTTTTGTTAACTGGCTGCACATTCATCTTAGACAAAAAGCTGCTGGACTAGATTTTCATAATTTATTTATGTTTCATTTTCCAACTTTATGGATCTCTGCAATCACCCTTTCTGTGTGAAGGTGATCTTCTTGTTGTCTTTGGATAAGATAAAGCTAAGAAAGGAGAATTGATAGCTATTATAGCTACTTTAATGGCATGGTCACTATTTTACTTTCTTTATTTGAGGGACTGTTGACAGAAGGAAACCAAAAATGGAGCAAAAATTTGAAAGGCTAGTATGTAAACCACAGGGCAATAGGACTCTTGCTGATATTCAGACAAACATGAAGTGGAATGGAAATAGTATCCAAAGCCACTTTCCTGCTCCTGGGGAAATTAAGACAGCAAGGTACAGCAAGACTGGGCTATGTGTCAAGGGAATGTTGTGGGACACAGTGAGTAGCTACCAACACAAAATACCTGCCTTCACCAAACACACTTCTCATCAATATTACATATTTCACAATGATCTACCTCCAAGATGCCCTGACAGGTGTAGTTAGTCACACAGTGGAGAGTTAACGCTGTGCCACCAAGTAGCACACACACTGGGCCATGAGAAAATCACTGCTGAATCGCATGATCTACACAAGTGTGGTATGCTCACCAACACCCAGGCCTGCAACATCCGTTTGACATCTTTCCAGGAAAATGTTTCCAACACTTTAAAGTTTCCTACACTTATTGGAGATTTTGGTTTTTTGTGGCATTTATGTCCATTTACGTAACTTCTGTAAATCTGTTGCTAATTGTTGTATTTGCTTCTTCATTTCATTTGTCCGATGCCCTTTGAACGGTTTTAATAAATCACATATTATGACTAATGGTGGCTGTCCCCCATCAGAGAGTCTTTTTATGTCTCAAATAAAGAAGGTCTGACAATTAGAGCCCACGCCTTTATTCTTTACACATCCAAGTCTCCCATCCCACTCTTTGACATACTGGAATTCCTTCAGGATGGGACAAGGTGACATTCACACTGTGCAGAGTGGGAATCTGCATCCACATGATAGTCAAGTTTCTCACTCAGCTGGTACAAGAATGAAGCACTGAGACATAGCCTTCAAGATTTGTAAAAGAAATTGTAGTGGTATGCTCTTTCACCCCAATTCTCACTTGACCTTTATATGCCATGACCTTTATATCCCTTAGGGTGATAATATAATAATAATCTGCTCAGGTATTAACCACCAGTGGTTGTTGTAATGGTCTGTCTTGTCGTTACGGCTTTATCCAACTCAAACTGGTTTTGGGGGAGACAGATAAGAACACAATAGCCAAAGGCTAATTTGAGCAATGCATCCACCTAATCACAGGGCTGGTCAAGGTCCTACAAAAGTCAGCTTTGGAAGAAATGTTAGTAGTCAGTGTGCAGATATGACTATGAGTCCATTATGTTACTCCATAAACTGTGGATTACCCAGGACCTGCTGAGCTGTCCTGCACAGTGGGAGGCTGCACGCCAGGATCTCATCTTGAGTAGAAACACCTCTCATGGTCACATCTCAAATTTGAGGAGAATCCTTATTGCATCAGGTATTTGTTAAGTGACTTGGGAAGAAGCATGTCAGAACTTTGAAATCTTAGCTGGTGATATAAAGGGTTGAATGTGCACATAAACTGTTGACCAAGTCTAGGACCAAGTTGGATTCAGCTGCACCTAAACTCCACTGTGAGAAGTTTAGAAAGCAAGGGAGTCCTTTCTGAACCTCAAGACTCAATGGGAGGGTGTCTCTGGCAGTTTTATCTGACCATATCAACTTATATACCTTACCGTCAAACTTTGTTAAACCACTGTCATATTTACAATCAGACTTTTTAAAATCACAGTGGTTTATATCTATTAATGTTGCTACTTCTCCCTTATGAGTGAAGTGGAACACTCCATCTGCAACAGAAATGCACTTAGAGCACACTCAGCAGCTACAGTGTATTTGTGCATTCTAAACGAATATCCCTTTGAATAGATTACTACATAACTCAGCTATGTCCAAAGATCTAATTTACAAAAATAGGCATCCATAGTGCTAATTGTTACAAAAGCCATTCTACTGAACAGTAGTAGTTTGCTGGGACCAGAAATGCTCTTAGTAAAGCTGTTTCAGGAAAACTTAATCTATAAATAGTTACCTTTTTTTTCTTTTTTTTTTATTACTTTCATCCTCCTCTGTCTGAAACCAAATCTGCTTGGCACTGCGGGAGCTAACTTCCAAGATAACTCTGTAAGATCTCACAGAGGCCCGCTATGGTCTCTGTGTATGCGCAACTGTCAGCTGCCTTTTTATAATGCAGGCTTCCCCTTGTAGCAGTCACTTGACAGCACTATGCGCTTGCAGAGCCTCCCCATATGTAAATCCAGACTAATTACAGAAACAACTTAAACAGAAATGTGGAAATCTGAAAGGACAGTGCCATCAAATCCCACTATTCCAGTGGTTCCTAGCAGACCCCTGAGCAGTGAGAATGCATCGATCTCAGCAATGTTTGGTATGCTGGTCCAGAAGACAGTATTCATATGCCAAACAGCCTCAGTGCAATATTTATATACTGATTAAAAAGAAAATTGGTACCTTAAGGCAACAAATTAATCTAAAAAGGCTAGTGACAAAAATTTATATGCAACATAATACATCAGATCTGTCTTCAATAGTCAGTATCCATCTCACTCAAGTAACATTTCTAAGGTCTCTCTATTCACTTAAGTAATTTTTCTATAGATCTGAATTATTAAATTAACAAGCAAACCCCTACATTTCATAATATATTGGTTGTTTCTATACAGAGCAACGTGCATTATAATGTCCAAACACACATTTTGATAAAGTGGGAAAAGCAGGCATGTTGATTTCAGTTCCTCAATAAGATAATCATATCTGCTTATCCTGAAAATTTTTTGAAAGATGATTATCTAAATCCTAACATTTGAAAAAAAGTAATTTAAAAATAAACCCCTAGGCCTCACTTTTGAAGAGATGCAAGTTTCAATATATGAATAAAATACAGTAAAAATCAAATAGGAAACCCTTTTATTTTTAAAAGAGAAAAAAGTTATTTATTATAACTGCAGTATTTTAGGATGTGTATCTTTATCTGAATACCTGACAACTTGGAGGAAGGAGATTTCTTTCAGAAGTGAGTTTGTGTATAGGTATGTATCTTTGAGTTCTCTAATCTCTATCTCTTTATATGTTACAGTGTGTTTTACTTTAAAACAACACTTGGTGACGATAAGTAGTTGGTCAAAAGTCTATGTTTTAGATATTTCAAGTTTAATATTTACTATTGTATATTTAGCAAAATATAACAGTAAAAATCAGTCCAAAGTCAGATTGTGACAATTATTGTATGAGGACAAATGTTAGCAAAAATATTAGCTCATGGGGAAGGTCAAAAGAAATAGTTTAATACAGAAAGAAAGAAACAAAAAACAAAAAACAAAACAACAACAAACAAAAACACAAAACATGACCAACCAAATGAACCAAAAAAACCCACCGAGTTTTCCCAACACTATGATAAATAAAATGTGATTTGGGCAAATAAGGAAGGGGAAAAAAGTCAGTTTGTGTTGCTGGGATGGAAAAGCTCACCCAGTGTTGTATGGCTTTGTCAGCCACCTGAACCAGAAGGAAGATGGGGAAGCTGCAGTCACAATTCAGTTCACTTCACAAGCTAGCTTAGAAACTGGAACAGCTAAAAAGCATCTGGAGTATGATCTTACTGCTCTCTTTTTTTTCCCCATAACTTTGTTGCAAATTCCACATTTTCATTTTTCAAGTAAATGTATTTAAATGCTGTCTAATATGAAACCAACTTTGCGTCATATGACAGACATGGGTGAGGCAGTCTTTAGTATCAAACTGTGCTGCTCTCACTCCTGCAATGCCCTGGAAAAGGTCCAGCCTGTTAAGAGAACAAAAGTGTGCCTCTGGCTGTGCTGTAAAGGCCAGTATAGACATTAGCAATGTGGGTGTCTTACGCCGAGGATGTCAGGGCCACCAGTGAGCATGAGGCACTCGTGAGTGCTCTTCACATCTGTTACCCACTGGCTGCTCAAGGACTCTTTGTAAATCAAGAGAAAATAGAAAGAATAGAGCAGTAGCCCTATAAAAAAAAAGAAATGAAGAAATGGTGAAGAGATAGAGCCTGGAGTTACTAGGGAACACAGACGATTTACAAGAGATCACAAATGGGCAGAGGCAAAGGTGGGGAGAGACAGAAGGGAAGCACCAACCTGCACCAGAGCAGGCTTGCTTGAAGACAAATTTGTGGAAATTTCAGAGGACATGGGGGAGGGCCCTGCAAATCCAAGGTGCCAGATGGGGTTATGAGGCTCACGGTCACAAGGGACAATCCAGTGAAAAAATCAAGCAAGATAAGGAAAGAAATGAAACTCAGGTCACCTGCAGTGGAGTTTTATTTCTTTGCAGAGCAAGATGACAGATCTTAGCAACTTCAGATAGTTGGAGAAGGCCAAAAATGGGGTTGGTGACAAACTGCAGGATACATTATCAGAAAGAAACCTTGTAGGGGATCTTGTAGGGTAACTCATGTGCAGTAGGGAACAAAGTTCTCTGAGGTAACGCATGGCTGTTTAGAAGGACTTGTAACAAAAATGTGAACGGAGATAAATAGCACAAACTCATGTAATTTCTTCCCTTCATTTCAATGTACTGGGCAATCACTTAGAGAAGGCAGCAGCTATTGGTAAGAAACTATAAGGCAACAGAAGATTTCCAGCAGAAAGAAATCATTTATATTGATGAGAATTACTATGCAAGTTAGAAACTGGTTATTACAACAAAAACAAGTGGGCTAACAGTCATGATTAGGTTCTGGAGAATATGTCCAGTGACCATATGATCAAATTGGTAAAAACAGTTGTTAGCATTTTAAGTTAATGATGTGGTATTCCGCAGAATGAATGGTGAAACACAATCCTTTGGGGTCTAAATTATCCTACGAATGAAGAGCGAACAAAATTCTACTGATGCAGTCCTGGGAATCAGTCATGGGCTAATACAGTGAGAGCAGGGAACAGAGCTCTTGTTAACATTATTAAAGGCAGAAATCTGACAGTCTGACTTGGAAAGACTGTAATTTCCAGATAGAGGTTGGAAAGTAAATACAACTTTCTGCCAGGTGCAGTAAAAAGGTCTGGAGTCAATTTTAAGAGTCTCTAAAGAAATTTAACAAAAGAAAACACAACCCCCAAGCTTTAAATGACCCCGGCTGAGCTCCCTCTCAGAAATTTGTGAAACTCAACTAGCCACTTGGGCACTAAGGAATGAGCAAGATTTCTTTACACACAAGCTCTGACTTTTGGAAAAAAATTAATTAAAGAAACAGATATATTAAGTGAATATTTTGGCACAAGTTTCAGTAGGAGCAGCAATGTTGACCACCGGGGTGAAACTAGGATGTGTGGGAATTCAACCTTTGGACTTTCAGACTTTAAAATAGTACAGTTACAGTATCACATGTTCTACACTCCAAAATACACCAGAAACAGATACATTAAATATTAGGTTAATAAATTATCATACAGGAGTTGCATTTTGTGAGCATAACATTTCCCTTTAAACTGAATCTAAAAAAGTATACTGATTTTCTAAAAATCATGTCAATCTATTCCAGTCCTTTTTTCAGTATTTAAAGACACCAGTTCTGTTCCAGGAAGTACAAACCTACCTCTGATATTCCCATAGGAGACATCTGCACAGGTAACCATACATGTGAATTTTTTAAGGAGTGATGAACATGCCTTTCAGAAGAAGGATCAAAAAATCTGAATCAGTTGTGTAAGCAAATATCCACCACGTAATATGGCAGATCCATTTTGCAACTAATAAAGCATTTGAACAGAGCAATTAAATATTTTTAGGAACAGAATGACATTCAGTAAGAGAAAGCACAAGGTGGTGCACGTAGACAGTTTTGTCCCTAAAAGGAATACATCCATTCTTGGAGATTTTTGAGACTAGATAAATCCCTGAGTAATGTGGTCTATAATCAGTGTGACACTTCTGTAAGTAGAGGCTGGAACTGATCCTGAAGTCTCTTTCAGTATAAATTATCCTACTATATTCCAAGAAGCCAATTCAACCACTGGTAGTAGATCACCTGTGTTTTTTGAAAACTCATATATTAAATGGCAAGACTGACAGTATTACTATATATGCCACAGTTTGGGGTTTTGTATATCATGCATCATTCATGGAAAACAATATAAAGCCTAAAACACTGAAAATGTGTGTAAAATCAGAGAGACAACAATTTGGTAAACATGCCAGTAAGAGAGATTCAAAACCTAAATCAGAACAGCAGTTTCTGACTATATCTGCTTAAAATATTTTTAAAGGTTTTACAACAAAGTATCACACACTGGGAACATCCAATAATTCATAATATCACACTGGAGGTAAATCAGAATTGCATTCAGCTCTTTTCACTTATTACTCTAAATATGGACTAAGGCAAATGAGAGAAAAATAGTGCCTTTTATGAATGGCTACCTTGAAACTTGTTAGAGCTGCTATTCTTTAAATTTTTTTCCTTTTTTTATTCAGGCAAATTCTTTAAGAGAGGCTATTGAGTAGGTAGTGTAAGAAAAATTGTGAAGCTGCATCAGAGGTGCTGTGAGCAAAGTGATGCTGAAGCCACATCTTGAACAAGTATACAAATAAACTGGACGAGACACAGTAGTGTCCCTGTTTTATGGCTTTCACCACTGGTTTCACTGGCTAATACATACCCTGCTTGCATGCAGATGCATGATTTTCTGATCCATTCTGAGTACAAAGCATTCAAATTAGCATGCAATCAACTAAAATTTCCTAAACACAGACATTCTGAAATGCAAGATGGGCATATTATGATGTCTTACCCCACATTTAGGAATGAATCATAAATTTTTGTAGAAACTTTGGATTTCCTGATTATAGTACACTAATGATGTACTATGTGAAACGTGATAAACTTTAAAGTTGAGGATTCATTTGTATAGACTGAGAACATTGTAATAATTATAGACATATGTCCAGTGTGATGTTCTTGCACAGGAAAAAGAAAAAGGAAGTGGCAGAGCAAGAAAGAAAGTCAAAAAGAAGCAAAGTGGAGAAGAACAAGGAGAGGAGAGGAGAGGAGAGGAGAGGAGAGGAGAGAAGTTCTACTGACAGAAATTAGAAGGAACAGTAAAAAATCCCTTAAAATTACAGAATGTTTTCATTGTTCTATGGATTGAAAAAGCAACTCAAAACTCTAAAGTTCCTTCTTCTTTTTCCTGTCTTTTCAAAGTCAAAATTAACTGAAATCTGGATTAAAGAAGGATTGACTAGGAAAAAGAAAAATATAGAGACCAAAATATTTATCCACAGTTCATACTCTGTCTTTTCCTGTCTTTTGGAGGCATATCTGAAGAAAATGTGGGAGCTGTTTGTAGCTGACTCATTTTGAGTTTAACATGGTTGGTCAGTGATATCAGTGACTGGTTGTGAATGGTCTGTGCCAATTACCACCACAATGTCAGGGAAACAATCTGATGTAACATCTGGATTTATAAAAATAAAAGCTTTTAAATCACAGTGCTTTATCCTTTAAAAATAAAAACAAAAACAAAACTAAAAAAAGTTAGCAGGAGCTTTTGCTTTTGACAGTTTCTTTTTCCTTCATTACAGTGCCAGGCCCTTCAGGTTTGCCACTCTTCTTTGTATGATCATTCTTGGTGTTATGGTGGGTGTGCAACAACATCTGCAGGACACTGTGTTGCTACAACACAAAACTATGGCTTCACCTTAAAGAAGATTATAAAGACTTTTCAGGCATCCTGTCCTTTGCTAAGAATACATCTAATTTTTACCTTTCACAGCAAATACTCCAACACAGCAAAAACATTCTCAAAAGAAACTGCTACGTTCAGTGGTATATGCAGTTGCTCACAGTATACTGTTAATGTACCAGAATGTAGGAAGGGTCCCTGTAATATTTTAAAATTAAACTATTAACTTATCACTGGAAAAGACTTCAAACACTTGCCCAGGAAAAGATGAGGAAAAGTGATAAAAAGACGATAAAAAAAATAAAACTGAGCAGAACAACAGTTAAACCTAAATCACTTCTCAAAGCCCATATTTCTTAATAAATTCTTCAGTTTATGACTGTGACTGCTCTTATAAATAATGTCTCCTGTACAGCCAAGAGGCTCAAATTTAAAGGTCTCCTTTATGGTATTTGGTGAGCCACAAATCATTTTCAGGTGAGTATCAAATTGCATCCGTAGATATTCACCTACTACATCTTCCCACACTATTTGTTGAAGTGTTTCTTGATGTTTACCACGTGGCAAATATGCACCCAAAGAAAATACTTTATGTATTCTTCACCACATTCTACAAGTTCTAAACCTGAAAAATATGTGTATATAAGCTCAGATTGAGTTGCTGTAGAGCCTCTAAATAATTCTTCAATTTTTGATCTCAAATTTGGCATTGTTTTCATTATTCTAAAAATTTGTTCTCCACAGAAATTAATTTTGAAAGCGTGTCGGGGAGTCACAGACTTCAGAGGATGGTGTTTAAGTTGTTACGTGATGAAGTTTAAAAGTTATATTGATATAGAGACTAAAAAAATGTCAGAAAGAAACCTTCACTAACTGGATATTTTTCCCACCAGAAAGTATCATCACTGTGCTAATGTATTTGCTAGTGGTGCAAAGTCAGGACCTATGTTCTTATATGTTTCTTGAGGTTCCCTGAAGAATTTATTCTTGGACAAATTTTTGCCTATGACTAAGTGTTTGAATCAGTGAGGGAGGGAAGAAATAGAAGGTTTAATGTTTTATATAAGTAAAAAATTATTACCAAAGTACAGAACTAAACAATACTCAGGTAGGACAATGTGAATCCCAAAGACTCATTTAATGAAACTTAAAGGCCAACCACATCAACTGTACTTGATCAAATATTCTGGGAAATCCTATTTTCAGTTCCTGAGAAAATTAAGAAACACTGGAATTTGTTCCTTTGAAGAAATTACATGCAAGTTTCCACTATAGATGTCTCCTTCAGGTTTTAAAATAGGACTAAATCTATGTACCTTGAACACAAGCAGTTTGTATGGAACCACAGCCCCTTTTCAGCCAAGTCAAGACATTTCTTAGGGTCAGGATGTTTGTGTCATGCTGTTTCTATATTTAAGATCTTGATTTAAGTGCTACTTTTAATAAATTCCACTTGATATATATACATGATATGGACAAGAACTGGTGGACATTTTTGCTGAAATCCAGTTGGTCAGGAAACACCCAATTAATGCAAGGAAGTCCTTCAGTAGGAGAGCCTTGTTTTCAGCAAATAAAATTTCAAGGTCATGATGGCATCCAGGTTTTGGTTCTATGTTTTAACCTGGCTCCTGTTGACAACAACAAAACCGTAATTTGAGAATTGTCATAAAACGGGTAATGTGAATGTTTGCCAAACAGTAATGAACAAATTCCTCTGTTGTCATTGCCAAAACTAACCATTTTCTTAATTAGGAAAACTATTGTATAATTTGCTGTTGGAAGTAGAATCTGGCATCCTATCTTTACCAAAACAGAGAGAAACAATTTTCCCTCTTCAGCAGGGTTAGTGGTATGAGATGACTGCAAGAGTTTCAGGCATGACTATTAAAACAAAAAGTTACATAACAAAAGTCTTGTGTCCTTATCAAAGCTGACATTTCTGAAAAAGGCAGACTTCCATCTTACCACCAATTAAGCTTTTTGTCACAATTATGCTACTACAGAACTTCATTCCTTTGGTGCTAAGACACTTCCCATTTAACTTCAAACCTAAGGTAATATTTTAACTTTTTCTTTTTTTTTTTTTTTAATTTCAAGATAATTTTTAAGTTTTTTTTTTCTTATCCTTGTGTTTTCCCACTCCACTGTGTTCACAAGTGAGTTATCTTTCCTGCAAAACAGGGCTTCTATTCCTTAAGTCACAACTAGTAATTCTTTTCTTCAATGTTCCTGTTCATCATTCTTGAACAAAGTTCTCCAGACTGGAATACAGCACTAAAACTGGTGTTTCCACAGGTGTTCTGTCAATGACTTTGATGCTTCTCTAACTTTTTGCAAATTCCCAATGCATCACTGTATATTTGTATTTTAGTAACTGTTTTGTGTTGACAGCACATAGTACTCTTGTACTGGACAAATATAGCTAGGCCTTTCTCAGCAACAGTTAATTGTTAAGCTCCTAGTTTCTACCAGATGTTTTGTTTACATTTTCTTTAGATTATTCAGTTCCATTCAATCTCTGAAGGACCTCAAGGTCCTCATACACTTTAACATGATATCATGCTGTATTAGTGATGGCTCAACTTTGGATAATTGTGACTTCTAGTTTAACATAAACATAATGTTTGTCCAAATGGAGGAAATCAGACTGACACCTTTTAACAAGATAAATGCCTAAACAAACATAATAAAACCTCAAACTGCTGACAGTAGAAGTCCATTTGTAACTCTTGCCAGTATAATGGTTAGCCTTTCACTTGTATCTGTTGTTGACCCTCTGCAACCAACTACTCATCTTTACAATTCCTGTGAAGATGCTTAAGCCCAAGTTGAGATAGAAGAGTTATAGATAAAAAGAAATCTGGTAGACAATGCATCAAAGTATTTGGTTGGTTTAGCAACCTTGGTTTATCTTCCTTGGGTAACCTTGTGTTTTATACCTTTTTCTCTTTATGTTTCTTTCAGGTACAAAGCCAAATCAAAATGGTGACTCTACTTAAGCTGAGAAGCACATTGATACAACTATGTTACTCTCAGAAACTAAAGAAATTCCTCCAAACAGTGTTGTACTGTAGTTTGGCACGTGGATGCAGTGGTCCATTCAGAACTTAGGCCCTCTACATGTGCAGAGAGTGCAAAAGTATTTAGGCACTCACAAGAGAAAAGGGTGGTAGTTGGGCACCCAAGTTAAAAATGGAGTGCCAAAAATCTTTACTTGGCTAATATATAACCCTGGAATTATGTAAGTAACATAAGTTAAACAGCAGTTCGATAACATGCCAGGAGAGTTTTTGCAGCTGCACCTCTGACTCAGAACACCCTGCTCCCAGGGGCATGAGGGGTCTGGCATTGCAATCCAAAGACTAACACTGTCTTGTATCCATTCTCTTATGGAATGAACCAGAACTTCTATTCTGTTCACTTTCACTTCCTTGTTTTTATAACAGGAAACTTTCCTAGGTAGCATAATGACATCTTTTGCCTTTTCAAAATATGTCTTACAAGGCGCTTTTGTTTGTTTGGAGAGGTAGGGTATGGCTGATGTGAGTTTCCTCCACTGTGCACATTATGTTGCTAAGTGACATTTGGCAATGAATATTGCATGTTGCTCCTGTTACTCTGAGCCAGCAGCATTTTGTTGCTATGTTCCAGATGTCAGTGTAGTGAGATGTTATCCCTGAAAGGATCTGCATTTGAACTGGAGAGGAGTGATGGACAGTATCTTCAACAGCTTTATTGGTATCAAAACTGATATTAGTTATGAAACTCATTTTATTGGCTGTTTCTAGACAGAATTTCTCACAACCTGTAAGAGGTATTTTTTTGTTTATTTCTTTATTTGATTGGGGTTTTTTATGTTCTGACTAATGGAACCAATATAAATCTACTTTTAAAGACATATATTTCCTGAAATAAACAAAAAGGGAAACTTTCCTATCCTCTTAAAAGTCATCTTTTTGGTATGAAAAAATAGGTTAGAAATTAATAAAAGACAAGCACAGACTGGAACACAAATAAGGTATAGAAGACAGCTTATATTTCATAACCATCCTGTCAAAATAAAAATGTGGGTAGATATTTTGATCTTTCTGAAATTTTATATATGATAACTATCTCATACTGTGAATTTGTCTCCTTATCCAGATGCAAAATATTCTATTTTTCCAACTCTTAAGCAGCTTAGGGCATGTATGATATCTTATGCAATGCATATCTCTTTTTTTAAAGAGATATCAAAAAGTATACTCAGTTCTGTGACCCAATGTGTATGCTGTGATTTCTAAAATGCTCCTTTGCCAACATCATGACATAAGCATTGATTCAAATAGGTGTACTTCTTCAACATCAGTCTCTGTTTGCATTGCAGCTATGGAGCTACCAGAATAAGGATGAATAAGTAGAAGGGTTACCCAAAAGCACAGCAAGGGTTATTTGAAGTCTTGACTGAGTCCTCACACAGGAAGTGAAAAGAATGTAAAAAAGTGCCATCTTCCTGCCTACATGTTAGAGATGCAGAGGCTCCTTGCTCTTCAAGTCTGACTTTTCACCCTTTCAGGAGGTGATGCAGCTTCCCTCAGGCTTTCTCATGCCAAACTCCAAGTGCATTTGCTAACTGTGTCATCCACAGGTCTGTCATAGGTGGCAAAACCTTTGCTGGGTATTGTGTTTGATGCAAGAGTCAGAACACCCAGACAAGTCTCAGTGAAGTTTTCAGAACTTTAAAGTGTAAAATGTATGCTTAACTTGGCACCTTGAAAGCAGACCTTATAATTTCATCTTATTTTTTGTGGTTGTCGAGTATAGGAAAATGTCACTGTTGCCAGTCCAGGACTCCTTAGCTGTAACATAGCTGAGAATACATAACTGGGCAGAAACACCTTCATGTGAAATGCTTTGGGGAGTTGTTTTTCCTTCTATTGCCTCTAGATCTGTAACAGATGACAAACTTATCCATATCTCTTCTATCGCTATAAAAATAAATGTGTTTGTCTAAAAAATATCATAGGGTAATAAAAGAGTATTTTAAATGTACTCAGTGTAAAATCTTATCAGGCAGGAAAGTGGAATAAACCATTTGCTTCATGCTATAAAAAATCTTGTTTCTGGGAAGAAACTGTCCTTAAGGGAGCAAAAAGATACATAAATTGACCAACTTAGCAGCACTGGTCAGTTTAGGAATATAGTAACAAATTCTTTTTTCTTCTGATTTAGTAAGAGATAAAATGTTCTGTTTTCCTAGAAAACAACATAATTTAGGTGATGAAAATATAAAGTAACAGTTTAATAAGAGAAACGGAAAAAATGGACTTGTTAAACTGCAACTGTGCTTGCAGACTAAAATACTTCTCTTTAAATAAATGTGGGTAAGAGATTGACATTGCGTGGCTCATGCTAGGGAGCACATCATAATTTGTACAGGTGTTTCAATGCATAGGGCCAGACAGTGTGAAGTGAGTTGCTGCTTGATCTGCGAGTAGGTGACTGCCTAAAACTTTGAACACATCCGTGAAAGTCATTGGTCAATGTCTACTTGTTCTTACTTGCAGATATGTGTAGAGCCTCTCCTAAAAAGCCTGATTTCTCTTCTTCAATCAGAGATTCTCACCTTCTGCTAAGGGCTTTGTCGACTTAGTTACTGGCATCAACCAAAAGATGATTTCATTCTAAAAGCTGACCATTCCAAAGGCAATCTGAAGTAAATTTTTTATCCATTGTGGGCAAGATTGGTCCCTAATTCATGCTGGGGGAAAATAAATTTTGTTTTCTTTGATTTTTCTGGTTTAGGATCTATTTTTTTAATTTATTTTTTTCTTTTGCTATTTTGTAGTAATTTCTACTTTCCAACACCATTATTGCAAACCACAGTGCAAATAAAGAGCAGGCCTTGGCCAACCACTTTGAAAGATTTTGTGCTGTATGGATTATCTTTACACAAAATTGAAGCATACCATTAAGTATGTGTAAATGCCTGTAGGCAACGAACAAAGTAGTAACCTTAGCCTATAGTTGTGTTGGACTGGTCTTTTCTCTTTGTGTTGCTGCTTTTACAAAGGAAATGTTTATATCCCAAACCTGACTCTGCTACAGAGTGAATCCTGGGACCATGGAGTCAATATAGTTCTAAGTATGGCGCAGAGATTTTTTAGGATAAGCAACCTATGGATGTCCTATGGAGAAACATAATATTTTAATATATCTTGAGGTTTAGCTCTGTTAAGGCCCCAAGGAGAAAATGCCAGTGAAGACCTGTATTTTTAAAATAGTCTTAGGGAAGATTAAAGTGACCTACACATTCACAAAACTTTGCACTCAGCTAAAAATCACACAAGCGAACGAGTGATTTTGTATCAATGTGAAAACACTATGGTAAGCTAAACTCTGGCAAGTGGATTTTCTAGGTGTGACAGCTGATGTATCATACTATATTTGAATTTTATTAATGCTGTTTAAATAACTACTTGAATAAAGCACTTATAAGTTGTAACTGTTCTAAATATTGTTACACTGTAAATAATTTCCCTGTTCCTAAACAGACATGTAAATCAAGCAAGACCCATATGAGTCAATGCAATAATAATACCTCCACTAAATTTTAGATGCTCATTATTTTTAGAATTCAAATTTTCCATCCCTTGAGAACCTTATTCCTACATCCTAAATCAAAATCACCAAACACATCCCAAGTTATTCTTTAAATATACCCTTCATTCCTTCAATACTGACAAAAAGAACATTGCTTCAAAGCCGAGCCAAAAACCAAAACAGTACTTAGTCCAAAAGTGAAGTGAGGGAAATAGATTCTTGTTCAGGAATTTTTCCAAGTAGAGTTGAGTGCAGTACAGCTGCAACATAATAAAAAGCAATGCTGGAATCCATGGCTAGCCTTTCCTCTCTGCTGCAGACAACTCCAGAGCTCTTAACTCTTAAGAGACTCCTTGGGAGATGTAACACAATGGTCAACTGCCCATTAAATCCTAGAATATTATGTATGTGGCTATGTAAATTCTATGTAAAACCTCTGTACAAGAAATCCAGATGAGACTCATAGACTGAAAAAACTGAAATAACTCAATCCAAAGAAAAGGAGACAGTCAAAGAGAGGGGAGATAGTCAAAGAGAGGTGGAGATGCCAATTTTGTTTGAGTTTACAATTCCGAAAGGTAACTGTTTGACGTGTTTGGCCATAGTGCATGTTACCACACAGAATGGAATGGCATGGGCACTCTCACTGTGGGATTTCATAATTTATTCCTTGTTTGATGAAAATTTCCCTGAATCATTTTAGTATGTAATGATGGGTATGATCCAAGGCATTTTGGAGGAGTCAAAGAGCAAAGGGGGAAAGCAAGAGCATTTGAGGTGGAACGGCATGTTACATTGTTTGTTCTGTCCTTTGATTGTGCCTATTTACTTAGGGTATCCGATGCTTTGGTTTGCTTTTCTCTAGCATGCAATTATTGTGGGAAAGCTACGTCAAATAAGTGAGTATTTTCCTTTGATCAAAAAGGCGATGAAATATGTGGTCATTCTGATGTGTTCTGGGGCTAAAGCTCCCCAGCACAGCTGCTGATCAAACTTTCATGACTCCCACAGATAATTCAGATGCCTGGTACAAGGTTGTTTTAGGGAAATTTGATTGATTCAATTGATTGAATTGGTCTTAGAATTCATTTCTTCTCAGAGCATGCCATATCCTTAATTTCAATTGCAAGATATTTGCTGGCATCTGTAACAACCTTTAACTGCAATTTCAAGGTCCTATTTTTGACAGGCCTTGGGAGGTTTTGCAAATTTTCACCACAAAGGGACTTTAATTGCAGAAATTTATTATCAGGAATAAATGACAGAAACACAATATTTAAGGAATATGTATTGAAGAAAGAGAAGTGAGAGATGCTTTTACTAGAGGTATTTACTACTCAGGTGTTCAACATAGATATAATAGAGACAAGATAGTGTCGAAACACATAGAACTCTTTCAAGTTTACTGTATACATATATATAGTCCTTAAATTTCAGTGGCTGGCATCCAGTAGTTTTTAATTGGAAATTAGCAAAACTTTTTGGAAATAGTTTTCAGAAATTGGTTATCAAAATGAAGGAATATGGAAAAAAATCTTGACTGGAGTTTATGTTGACCTCTTCATGATAAAGTCAAGACAGGAATAAACTTTGATTTGTCATCTGCTATAGAATAAAAGTGTTGATGGTAGGCCAAAGGGATGCCAGGCTTCCTGAGAATACCAACAGATTCCTTTTGGAACTGTTATTTGTTTCTTAGTCTTGAAGTGGCTTTTGGCACAGAACTCAGATCATCAGGGATGTAACTGTGACATGCAGGGTCCTTACAGCTTTGTGCTTCAGAACTGTCCTTGGGTGTTGTACCTCCTATTGTTTGAACTGTAGATTGTCTGTTCCATGGCAGCAGCCTGGAACCACTGTTACATGCCTGTGGAAATAAAGTACACAGGTCATAGAATAATGATGGAAAAATTACTAAAGGATGAAAAACGTTTAAATATGATACTTAACTTCAGCAGAAGATGAAGTGTTCCATATCTGCCCATTGCAATGAATACTTATCAGATGTATCTCTATGGTTGTTGCTATTGTTATTACTATTATTAAGTTTATAACTATGGTTCAAAGGGATAAAAAATGACATGATGTTTGATATAGCATGAATGAGTAACAAAGAAGGCCATCCATCATCCAAGAGAATCTATAGACTGGGAAACAAAATTCAGTAACACTGAACAAATAGACTTAGGTGCAGTGTTGTGTGCCGTGCTGTCATGGGTCTAGCTGAGGGCAAAGTTATGCCTGATTGCATTGTAATTGGATGATCAAGAGTCCAAATGATGTGAAGTTGTCTATGTACAGAACTCCAGTTCATTCCAACATATCAAGACTTCTGTCCTACAGGACTTGAGGATAAAAAATCAATTAGATACAAGCTATAGGTATGGCAAGTAAAGAAGTAAAGAAAGAAAGAAAAGGCAGAACCTTCTTTCTATTCAACCATGGTATGCAAAACCCTATCTTGCTGTAGTACTTTGAAAGCTGTTTTAAATTAACTATAACTATTTATGCAGTTACAGTCTAAAATTGTTAACATATTTCATACTTTTTCTAAAAGGTGCTATATCATTTATCATTTCCCTTAAGAACACTTGAAACTGATTAAACATTTCACTTGAAAAGCTACTTTATTTTATTTTGTATTTTAATTTATTTCACTGCATAATTAATTTGTAATCAAGACTTGTTTTGATTTTCTGCACTGTATTTTAAAACCAAACGTGAAGCAATAACTTGCGGATGGCTTGCAAAATAGTAAAAATGTGTTCCATTAAGAAAAAAAAGCAGTTAGTGTTGTGCAAATTTCACACACCACAAAATTAACCATTCTTTGGTAAGCCTTCTGCAAATATGATCAAAGTATCTCAAAGGTCAAGTGCTGTGGGATAGTGGTAAAGTTTTAAGTTCTACAAAATCAAGAGAACATGAATGACTGCATAGGCACAAGTGATCATCTTATCTTACATAATTGCCTCTAAAAATTCTGACTGCAGATTTAATGTAGTCATGCTCGCCAAATTTTTGAACTTTTGTCAAATGAATCTTCTCCAAGAATGCAAGCTTCTTGCTTTGTTTTTAATAAAAATATATGTAAATCACATTCAATTTAAAATTATGCAACAAAATGTCATCACATTTCCTTGTGCTCATTGGGACTGTGCATGGGCAGTGTCTAAAGCTAAAATCTCTTTTGAGTTAAAAATAATGTTTATTTCTATTTGTGTTTAAAAAAAAAAATCAAAAACAAAACAAACAAAAAAACCCAGACCAGTTTTTGACTTTTAAGTTTTGTACAGAGCTGATTCTCACCAGAGATCTTGGCAAGTGCATCTCTTCCAAGAATACATGCTCTGTGCCATATGTCCATTAGGCTTGCTAGAAATGAGCAAATACTGTACCACTGACTCAATGGGCCAATAGAATATTTCAAACTTCTCCAAAGAGATAATTGACCAGCTGAAAATGTACAATAACACTAGAACTGAGATCACCAAGTAATGTGATCTCACACTGAGTGTGTTTTATTTGTTTGATTTGGGGGGATGAGTTGGAGTGTGTATAAGCCAAGTTTTGATTACCAAGGGCTAAGAGTGGGGAGAGGGAGTCAAGAGAGAGGCCCGAAGCTGTAAGTTTAAATAGAGATGAGCTGCGAGCAGCCATTTTATATGACTTTCATGCAGACAAATCAAGAGATTGGAAATAGAAGAGGTGGGATAGAAAAAGGTCACGTCTCCCAGTGGATTGTTTAAAACTCGTTCATTTTCTCCCACAGTGCTTGGGAAGCAGAGTGACTTCTAAGTCTTCACTGCCTTTATTTAGGTTCTCTCTGGCTTCAAAGATTGGCAAGTTCTTACTGTATTTCTACAAAGCAGACTGCTTTTCAGGCAGGTTTTCTCAAGTTCTTGCTTTATGAGTTTTGGAGAAAGATTCTGGCCAGAGATGTTCAGAAGAAAAAGTGTTTGCAGTCTTTGGAGGTTGTTAATTCCTGGAAAAACTTCTGGCAAACTCCACCTCACCAAAATTTCACAGAAAATGTTTGTTAGAATTTGACCAGTTTAAATGAGTTTCTTGTGTTGGTGTCTTTACCTAGTGGAAGTTCGAATCGTGCTCGGTTTTACACACAAAGTCAAGAAATGCTGCCAACATATACAGCCCTCTTCTCTCTAAAATATTTTATTTATTTACTCTGGAGTCTGAAGACAGCTAAGAGACATGTCTCTTGCCAGTGGTATTTGCAGTGGTATTCACAGAGTCGTCTTCTAATTTTTAGTCAGTTTGCACTTATTTCTTAGACTCATGTAGAGATTCAATTTTTAGTAATAACTCTACTAACTTTCTCTGAGGTTTCCACCATTGTTCTTCATGGTCACTGAACTGGCCATCAGCATCTAGCATTTTACTAAACTGCTATGTAAAACTGCCACATATTTAGAAAGAGGACATGGATACTGTGAAGTCTTTATTTAAAAAAAAAAAAAAGCAGATCATTAATGTGCAACTACATACTTTGTAAGTTATTATAAGGATGGAGGTTGGGAAGAGGTATTTTGGAACAGCAAATCCCCATGACTGCTGCAGAAGCAAGTTGGGCATGTTGTCTTTTCCAGGACCGTAGCAGGTTCCATAAGGAAAGCAAATAGGGCTTGGACATGGGTTGTGATCTTCAGATTCTTATTACTGACATCTGAAAGCTCTGATCAGTTGCACTATCTTACAGATCCCAGCTGAAATCTTGTTGCAATTGGCTTATACTCATCTCTCCATGTGTTGAAATGGCCGAAAGTGCCTTCTTCCCATGAGCACTGAGGGAGAAATATTGGATCTCTCCCTCAACCTCTGCATTACTAAGATAAACATACCAATCTCATTCTTCCACAGATAGGCTGTCCAGTACTCTAATCAACCTAATATCCATTTTCTGTGTTTCCTCCACTTTGAATGGGACTTTCAGAACTGCAGTATTTACCAGCAGTGACAGATTTAGTTTCTGCTCTTGAAAAGCAAACCATTGGTCAATTATATCTTGCAGCAATGAACCCCATAGTTATTTATTTAGGATTTGAGGAAAGAACCTTCCAATTTGTCCATCTGTTTGCAACATGAAATACAGTGATTTTGGACATATCAGGCAAGTCAAAACAATCATAAACAGAAACAAAAAATTTCATTCAAATTTGGCACTCTGGAATGACCATACTGTAGCTAAGGTCCCACCCTCGAACAGATTCATCTTCAGACCANGTGGAATGAGAACCAGTTTAATTTCTGGTGGGCATTCGTGAAAAATTTTTTTAATTGAAATTTTTACCCAAAAAAAATTATTCTCCGAATATTATTTAAGAATTTAAATAATAAATTACTCTTGGCTTTTAATTGATATTAAATACATAAGTATCATGGAAAACAGCTTGAAATAAGCCCCATATTCAAAATAACCTTGGCAGTTTCTAACATCTCAGGATCTGTCTCCTTCCTGCTCAAAGACATATTACTCCTAAAGGTTAAGAAAGAAAGATTTACTTCACAAGAAGAAAACGAGACATTTCTAAAGCATTTCAGGGTGACCACACACCAAGTCAAAAAAAAAANAAAAAAAAAAAAAGCAGATCATTAATGTGCAACTACATACTTTGTAAGTTATTATAAGGATGGAGGTTGGGAAGAGGTATTTTGGAACAGCAAATCCCCATGACTGCTGCAGAAGCAAGTTGGGCATGTTGTCTTTTCCAGGACCGTAGCAGGTTCCATAAGGAAAGCAAATAGGGCTTGGACATGGGTTGTGATCTTCAGATTCTTATTACTGACATCTGAAAGCTCTGATCAGTTGCACTATCTTACAGATCCCAGCTGAAATCTTGTTGCAATTGGCTTATACTCATCTCTCCATGTGTTGAAATGGCCGAAAGTGCCTTCTTCCCATGAGCACTGAGGGAGAAATATTGGATCTCTCCCTCAACCTCTGCATTACTAAGATAAACATACCAATCTCATTCTTCCACAGATAGGCTGTCCAGTACTCTAATCAACCTAATATCCATTTTCTGTGTTTCCTCCACTTTGAATGGGACTTTCAGAACTGCAGTATTTACCAGCAGTGACAGATTTAGTTTCTGCTCTTGAAAAGCAAACCATTGGTCAATTATATCTTGCAGCAATGAACCCCATAGTTATTTATTTAGGATTTGAGGAAAGAACCTTCCAATTTGTCCATCTGTTTGCAACATGAAATACAGTGATTTTGGACATATCAGGCAAGTCAAAACAATCATAAACAGAAACAAAAAATTTCATTCAAATTTGGCACTCTGGAATGACCATACTGTAGCTAAGGTCCCACCCTCGAACAGATTCATCTTCAGACCAGATCTCTACACTTTAAAACAGGATTTTTACCTTCAAGGGATGATNATACATAAGTATCATGGAAAACAGCTTGAAATAAGCCCCATATTCAAAATAACCTTGGCAGTTTCTAACATCTCAGGATCTGTCTCCTTCCTGCTCAAAGACATATTACTCCTAAAGGTTAAGAAAGAAAGATTTACTTCACAAGAAGAAAACGAGACATTTCTAAAGCATTTCAGGGTGACCACACACCAAGTCAAAAAAAAAAAAAGGTTCAAAATGCCTGCCCCACACAAAGGATAACTTCTCTTGGCAGAATAAGCCTATCTCTTTTTACTAAGAACTACTCACCCATCAGTCAACACCACTTTAACTGTTTTACGTATTTTTCCGCCTCTCACAGAGTACATCAAAAGTTCAAGACATACTACCAGCCAAGAAGAATAACCAGCAAGCTATATATATCCACACATATATATACACATGCACAAACACAAATGTATATAGCAACAGGTATTCCACTTTGAGAAAAATAAAATCCAGGCATTGACAGCAGCCATATGATAATGTCCATTGTATCATTCATTTAAAATTCTCACTTTTAGAAGTTTTAGGTAGAAAGATATGGAATATTTGCTTTTCCCATCTCATGTTACCAGCCACATACATTTACATACACATATACAAAATGCTTCAGGCAGTCACAGAATCTTCAAAATTAACTACTATGCAATGGTGAATGCTTTGTTAGTGTTTCTGTTTCTCAGAGATGTTATAATCAGAATGTAGTGAATATAGATGAAATAAAAAAAAGAGGAAAGGAACAGTAGAAAAAAAATTGCTCCTTGTCTAGGGTAAGCAATGGAATAAAAGAAAGAAATAGGAAGAAAACCTGAGACTTTAGTATCATCACTTTAAGCTGCCTAACTAATTCCCAAAGTAAAGGGATTTAGAGAGGGATTTGAGGCAAAGCAAAGAGACAAATTTATACATATTTTACATGAAATTTGGTGATCAAAACCACAAGGGTCCTTCTCTGGAAAGTTAACAAGGGGTAGTGGGAGCTTGTACTAAGTGTCAAATTTAAGTAGGCATAAAGAACTTTGACTCTGAAAGTAGGCATTGCTCATATGGATGAGATAAAGAAGAATATAACAAAAGGCTACCAAGCTAGAGATACATAACAGACACATGAAATATCCCTAAATTTTGAAGGAGTAGTATTGTTTTTCACCTGTTTTCTGAATGAACATTAGGGGAGCAAGAGGAACTGAGAAAAATATGTTATATAATTTTTCTGGAAATAAAGAAGAGTGGGAGTAAAAGACAATTTTTTTTAATAGGGGTTGTAGTGATAGGGAAAGGGATAATGGCCTCCAATTGAAAGAGGGTAGATTTAGATTGGACATTAAGATGAAATTCTTCACTGTGAGAATGTTGAAGCACTGGAAGAAGTTTCCCAGAGAGGTAGTGGATGCCCCACCTCTAAAAACATTCAAAGCCAGTTTGGATAGGGCTCTGAGCGACCTGATCTAGTTGAATGTGTCCCTGCTCTTTGCAGGAGGTTTGGAACTAACTGACCTTTAAAGGTGCCTTCCAACCCAACCTATTCTGTGATTCCCTGATTCTATAAGAATTTCAGCAATTTGCATGGCTAGGAAGCAGCACATCTTGAAGATTATATGTTTGCTAAATTTAAATATCGCTTGAGGATCTAACTGATAATCAGGGATGTCAATGACAGTAAGGTCCACAGTTAATGAGAAGAATATAGTGAAAAGGTTTGTGGTGGAAAAATCTGTCATTCAACTGAACTAAGTTTAAACAGTAAGCCATTCACTAACATGTTAGACTAAATGCTTATCGAGGACAAAAGGAGCCAGGACAGAAATATATTGGTAGATCTGTGAACCTTCAGCAAAAAGACGAGAAGGGAATTTTTGGTTGTGGGTAAAATTACACAAAGTTAAAAGTCCACAATGTCTTTACCAAGAACTGGAGGATCCTCCAGAGGACACGTTAAAGAAATGATTAGAGAAGCAGCCAAAGAAAGCCAGACCTGATGAATCTCAGAGAGATTTCAAGGACAGCAGAAGCAGAGAGGCCAAGAGAAGTTACGGTTATAGCATTGAGTCTGAGATCTGGCAAAGCAGATGCCATTAGATGTTGTGGAAAGAATGGTTTCATTTAAGGGCAGAGGAGAGAAGCCAGATTGGAAAAGCTCTAGGAAGAAAAAGTGTAAACAGCACATTCAGAAAGCTTAAAGATGAAAGAGTGACTGCAGATGAGCCAGTAGCTAGAGATGGAAGGAGTCAAAAGTGTTGGAAGGAAGGAAGCAAGGAAGGAAGGAAGGAAGGAAGGAAGGAAG